>UNPR01000071.1:0-201143 GCA_900536425.1 Hymenoscyphus linearis | reverse complement strand
CTGACTGACTGACTGACTGACTGACTGACTGACTGACTGACTGACTGACTGACTGACTGACTGACTGACTGACTGACTGACTGACTGACTGACTGACTGACTGACTGACTGACTGACTGACTGACTGTCTGTCTGGCTGGCTGTCTCGCTGTTTAGCTGTCTAGCCTTTACTCGAGTATAGCCAAATTAAGAATTCTACCAGTTCCTCACACCGCCGCCATTTAGATTGACCACTCGGAGACGTCCCGTGGTCAACCTAAATAATCTATTTTTAGTCTACATTTTAACCCTCTAAAGTAGTTATAGCTTACGTGACCCACTCGAGCGAACGAGCTTCAGCGAGTGAGCGACGTGGGTCACTGCTCGCTCTGATAAGAATGTTGTAGTAATAGGAGTTCATTGATTGATGTTGAATCAATGGGACGAGTACTAACCTAAGTACTTGAATGGATAAGCTGTTATAGATCCACGTGATTAAACAGGTGGGTAGGTATATCGTAACAAAAGGAGCTTCTGGAAAGGTGTAGGAGGAGTAGAAGGTAGGGGGGTAGGGGGGTAGTATGCGACTTGTATTAGAATTTTGATTCCTGGCGGAGTTTAGCTAGCGTAACGTAGATTCTATTAAAGAGTGGATGTAGAGATACGACTTGTGAGATGTGCTGTTTCGTTACTATGGAAAGTTAATGGTTGGCTACTTGGATAATTGTCTGTAGGATTTTATTATTTAGAAACTCTTAGGAGAAATAAAGTATTTCCGAAACTTTAAGTGCAGATTAATTATTTCTTAATCAGCTCATCCTATAGTTTGTTGTTTTGTTTTGTTTTGTTTAGAATATTTGGGTACTTTTGATCCTCGGCTAATTATACGACGAGATACCTACCTAGTAAATCTTGAGTTATTGCAATGCGCTTCCTTGCTACGTTGGGCTTCTAATCTTTTGACTCATCATCTAGACATTCCCCTGCCCGGTGTGTTTCTAAACCATCTATAAGTAACCCAAGGAGTCATTCATTTTCTTTAGATACTTAGAGTATGACTCTTACTCACGTGCAATTAATATGCTACGCCTTCCAATTGCAGAAGGTTGTTTTGATCTAGTGACTCAGAGGCCCATCTCGACAGCTCCTAAAAGGATGGCGTTTACTTTATATTGCGATATAGCCACAGTCACTCGTTTGTACTTGTGTGTAGGGGGGAATCAGGTGGCCTGTCATGTGACCTACGGGTATATATAGAACCCGTAGCCCACTCTCTACTCTCTACTTAATTCTCTAAACAAATACGAATACAATACCAGATTATTGTACCTTGTGTCTTGAGTTTGATAGTCAACCAACACTTTATATTTCTTTGAAATCCACGATAGGTTCTTTGGCAGTATTTCCACTTCCCTAAATATTTTGCCAAATCCAACACAATATGCCAGCCAATTCTCTCCCAACAGACCACGATGAACTCAAGGATTTCGTATGGATACTAGACAACTTGGAAAAACAAACCGATCCAAGAATGGGAGCCCTTAGTCAGGAAGGTCCGCTGGTCATTTACTACACTCAAGAAGAACCCAAGGACCATCCCATTGTTAAGCAGATTGAGACCGCTCGAAATGAGAAGGCGGAATTTAGAAAGAGCGACAGCTTACGCGATGGTGCATGGGATGATTTTGTTCTATTTCAGGTCCCGCTTCATTTCTCTGAGATCAATAATTGCATTCTTATCGAGTGTTCCCTTTTTCAGTGCAAGACTACATCTTCTCAATTGAAGAATTGTAGTATTGGAGCAAGGGAGTTGGCGGGGACCAAGGAATCAGGGACGAGATCTACGCTCAGATTCTCACAGCTTGAGGGCGGTACGCTTCATGATGCGCATATCGAAGGCTCTACATTGAACGGTGTTGACGCTAACGCTTCCGAGATCGTGAATAGTCTCGTTGCAAACTCCTATATTTTGGAATCCACACTGCAGGAATGTGGCGTGGCAACTTCAGTACTTCACAATTGCGACGTGTCGAAGGGATTCTTCAAATATTATCGCAAGCCAAACAGGCCGGAAGATCCACCAGAGGATGATGTGCCTGAAGTGGCGACTGTTCAGAGAATTCGCCAAGAGTCAACATCTCCAGAAAACCATATCATTCATATCCACAGTTATCGAACTGAATTTAGAAACAGAATTCCCTCCAAAAAGGTCAAGATGGAGAAAACCAAGTCGGGTTTGGTCGCAAATCTTCCACCAGAACCAGTTCTCTACAAAGAAGCACTCGATTTACTATTCCGCCAACATGTACTTGTTATAACCAGGATAAATATATCCGAGATCGCTGAAATGCCAAAAGCAGTAGTCCAGCGAGTGAGAAAGCTTTGTATCGAGTAAATACACAAAAACCTTCTATCCCGCTGTTGCCATGAGAACCATAGCTAACAAGCAATCTAGTCTCACAGCTGGATCAAGATTTCATACAAGCGAGGTGTGGGAGTACTTCCCGGCTTCCACTGCTATCACGGAGATCAAGATCAGATTGCCAACCCAGATTCTCCGTCTTGATCAGTTCTCTGATGTCACAAAGCTCTGGTTCCGGTATTTTGGCACCGTGACGAAGTTTACTGTTGTGTGGTCGAAGGATCCTCATCAAGATACGCGGGATATAGTGTTTTCCGAGCCGCCGCCTTCGTTGATGGAGGCAGTGACGAATACGAGCAAATGTCTGGGAATTGAGAGCGAGTTGGTCAGGAGTGAGAATGACCCCAAGGGGAGAAAAACTTGGAAATGGGATGAGCCGCCGGATTTCGCGACTTATATGTGGACGTGGTGTGCTGGGGAAAATGAGGTGTTGGTTTGGAAAACCTCGGATGCTTAGAGTGGTATCATTGAATTCTCGATAGCGGGCTGTACTTGAACGTAGTTAGGGAACGCCAATCGGACACTCGTATCAAAAGCAAAAAAGTAAGTTTCGAAAAGTGAAATAGTAAATTCTGAACTTCCGACTTTTTAATATATAAAAAGTAAATTTGCAATTTTGTTAAAAGAAAGTTATATTTTAACAACTAACACTTATACTTTAATTCTACCACAAACAATTCTACTATAAACAATTCCACTACTATAATCAATTCTACTACTATTAATTATATAATAAAAAGTCCTTTATAATTGTCGATATTATATTAAATTATAGTATAGATTTACAAATGAGAGTTCTCGAGTTATCGCCTTATTAGCCTTATTAAAGGAAAACAATAAAGTAGCGACTAAGGAATATAACCGCGTTAACATTCGCGTTACTTTAGTATATAGAATGTAAGGATCGGTCGATTTATATAGATAGAATATAGTGGTATTCCCTAACTCGTCATCGTAGATTCTAAACTCTATTCTAAACGTAAACAACAATAACATCTTAGTAGCTATTAAAAGTCCTTAAATTTACTTCTAAGTTGTCCTTTATAGATCCTTACTTTATACTCTTTAATTGTCCTTAATTTATATTCTTACTTTAATTTAATATACTAACTTACTCTCCTATATACAACTTACCCTAGCTCTAATCCGAGTTATATCGATAGTACTTTTCTTATAAATAGGACCTTCCTAATAGACTAATAGTATTACTATCTCCTTTAATTTTATCGTTAATTTAAGCGGCTAGTATTACTAGATTTAATAAGGCTCGTTCCTTGTCGTCGGTATCGTTAGCGCCAACTCCTTTAAGTAGTAGACTAGTCGATCGTTAAAGGCTTATAGAATTGTTAAAAGGTGAACAAACCCGCGAGCGTAAGTAAAAGTATATTAGCGAGCGACGAAGTAAGGTAGAGAGTAGGAGTCGATTTAATCTTAACACTTTAATTAGCGAAACTAACGTTACTTGTATTATAACGTTTTATAAGTAGGAATAGAATATACTACTAACTAAAATTGTTGCGACGTGGGATAAGTGAATAGTGGATTATGGCAAAGGGTAAGTGAATAGGTAGTGGTAGTGGTAGTGCCGTATAGGATGCATCACGTGATCAGCCCTGACAAGCCCTGGCGACGCCACCACCAAATGTTAAGTACTTAGTCTCGTAGCTAGTCTCTCTGAATCCTACAACTATTATAAAACCAACAACCTAGGACCTAACAGTCTTATACTAACACTGATTAGTAAGCGCGTACAGATTAGAGACTGTATTTCGAATAGATACTTGTAACGTAAGTTACAAGGTATGTAAACAGAAATCGGTTTTTAAGCCAAGTACATTTACCTCGCTTTAAAGAGCATTTAGAAGGACTAGTAAATTGTCTAGCACCGGAGGGTACTACCGTAGAACGCGAGCTAGTAGATTGTCTAGTAACGTGTAACTACGAGGTTTCTAGTAGATTGTCTAGGAACTAGAACTCCTAAACGCGGAATTCCTAATACTAACTACCAATTTCCTATTTAGGAACGACAATACTATAACATCGACATCATAGCTCCTACGATTTAGGATAATATCGACCTTGTTAAACTTTGTACTACTAAGTACGAACAGTTAGACGCACCTATCGACGACGATTTATAGGAGGTATTCTTAGAAGACTTTAATATCTTTACTCCCTAGCGCTTCGAGGACGTAGGACAAAACACTACTTCTAAGCTACGAAAAGCACTTATATACGGCGGCGTATACGTAGAAATAGACTATAAAGTAATAAAGTTACTAGAAGTACTTATAACTGCTTTAATAAGTGAATTAGAGCCGGAGTGGCTACTAGTTTATACGGTAGAACTTACGATCAAACGAGGCGATAGTATTAGATCTATAGTTGTTAAGAATATTATAAAGGCATATATTAATAACCTAGACGTAGTTAGATTACTAGATAATAATCGATCTAAGTAAACAACATTAACACAAGCCAGCAATAGCGGAAACAACGGTGGCGGTAGTAGTAGTAGTAGAAGTAGTAATAGAAATAACACTAGATATTAAGGAACTAAAGTAAAACAAAACTCTGTAAATTAGCACTTCCAACTATCGATCGATTAGTAAAACTACTATCACAATATACACAACAACTTAGTAACGTTGCCAAATCGTATATAGAAGATATAAAGTGCGATGGCGTAGGTAGCTTTAACGTTAAACTTTACGAGTTTATAGAAGTGTATATACAATTAGGTATACCCGAATCCGAGTACTATTTAGTCTTTTTAATTATACTAAAGGGATTAGCCTTAGGCTTCTTGTTACGACGTAGGATAAGCGAATAGTAGAAGATAAGTAAATAGGTTCTAGATGTGGCGTATATAGTAAAGGATAAGTGAATAGGTTCTAGATGTAGCGTATGAGAGGCATCACGTAATCAGCCCTGACGAGCCCTAGTAACGCCACTAAATAACCTAGTATATTATCTCGTAGCTAGACCTTCTAAATCCTACATCTATTATTCAACCAACAACCTAGGACCTAACAGTCTTTTATACTAACACTGATTAGTAAGCGCGTATAGATCAGAGACTATATTTCAAATATATACTTATAACGTAAGTTACAACGTATATAAATAGAGATACTAGTTTTTAAACTAAGCACATTTACCTAGCTGCTTTAAAGAGTATTAAGAAGGACTAGCAAATTGCCTAGCACCTAAAGAGTACTACCGTAGAACGCGAAACTAGCAAATTGCCTAGCAACGTGTAACTACGAGGTTTCTAGTAAATTGCCTAGGAACTAGAAGGATCCTAAATTGCGGAGACTTAGCAACACTATTCACTAACTGCCAATTTCCTAATTAGGAACGATAACACTACGACATTAACATTATAGCTCGTACCTAGAGAGACGATGATATTAACTACGTCAACCTTTATGCCGACAAGTATATATAAACAAGCGCACCTATCGACGAGGAATTATAGGAATTGTTTCGAGAAGACTTTAAGGACTTTACTCCCTAGCGCTTCGAAGATATAGGACAAAATGCTACTTCTAAGCTATAACGAGTACTTATAAACGGCGGCGTATATATAGAAACAGACTATAAAGTAATAAAGTTACTAGAAGTACTTATAACTGCTTTAACGAGTGGTTTAGAACCTTTGTAGCTAATAGCTTATACGTTAAATTTTAACACGGATTGAGGCGAAAACTGTAGATCCGAAACCGTTAATAATATCGTAAAGGTATTAAAGGATAACCTAAATTTAGTTAGAGTAACTAATTAATAAACAACACAAGCTAGCAATAGCGGAAACAACGTAAGTGGTAGTAGTAGTGGCGGTAGTAGTAGTGGTAGAAGTGGTAATATAAACAACACCGGATTTCAAGGAACTAAAGTAACATTTCTAGTATGGAAGATATTCGATAGCTTGTTGATAAATTGATGTTTAGTAAAACATGATTCACACCAACAGTATTCAGGAAGTTTAGAAAAGGAAGGCTGTTCACAAATCTGGAAATCAGAAAGGTTTTACCTTGGTAGTTCTGTTGGTATAACTTGGAAGGGATAATAGTAAGGTCATATCGGGTGCCAAAGGGGTGAACAACAAGCATACAAATTGGTATGCTAATAATCGTTGATGTGTTGATATTGTGTCTACTACGTGGAATCCAGGGTATATATAGCCCTAGATTGTCACGTGAGTAAACACCTAGAATATATCGCAACAAGTTCTTTCTTCCTTAAACATGGTGGTACAATATTAATCATCAGGTTCTAGATTATTGATGTCGTCTGATGGTCATGTAAATTATGTTCTTGTAACAAGAATCACTCATGTTTACAGTGCTTCTCGGAGAGATCGAAAGAACACTAATTCGAGCAAATAATCAAGCCTTGAAAAATGTTCTAGCTTGTCAGAAAATATGGTCGAAACACGGGCTTACCTACTCAGGAAGTATCCCCTCAGCTTGTACATTTGTAGCGGGAAAGTGGGGTTGCACAACAAGCGAGCGGCGCGAATAGCGAGCTTCCAATGGCTGAAGATTGCACGAAGTAACGCTGTCGATGCAGCCATTGGCCCCCAATGTTACCCATAGTACTTGATTTCTTTTCTCACTGGCAACTATTAATAAATCCATGTTTGAATTTGCGGCTCACATTTTGCGGCAGGGTTTGAGCTACCGTACTCGACCGCCTTCTCGTTCCTGCTATTCTCCATGTCCTTCCACTTTTCTTACCCATTCTAGCTACCCCATTACCATCAGGTTCACATTTTTGGCTCCAGTTTCACTTCCGACAAAATGGCTACATCTTCTGATGACGGTAGTGATGCTGCTACGCTCAGATTGACCGTGGTCGCTCTTGCAATTTCGGTTGCGGCAATGATGCTCTCCACGCTCCAAGCCTTGTTGGCCTACTTGCAATTTGACAATAGCGAAGTGGGTCGAAGAAGATGTTCCGAAGAAGTGATGGGTAAACTATGGGCCAGTAGAACTACAAGGAAATTCAAATGGCGAGAGTTTAGATACCAAGTATTCTTTGAAGTTCCGGTGTTTTATACTGCTGAGCCGGGGTAATTATATATCCTTTCTAAGCTCAAGTAATGATCCTGACATTTGATAGTGTTGTCGTGGGCCCACTTAACAAGACGAAGCCTGAAGTTTCTTTCCTCCACCGCCTTTGGCCAAAACAGAAACCCCGCATCAATGACGAAGACCTAGATGACATGGAGGTAATCGAAGTCTTGGAACATGTCCATCCGATTTATAAAATCACTGGTACTGAATCTTCTTGCCAACATACCATGACACATTTCAGCAACGACAAGGAGCCGTGGGCAAGCGTTCATACGGCAGATGATGAAGGATGTTCATGGATCCTTCTATTGGACGCTTTGCAAAAACAAGAACAGGTTTCTCGATCATGGGACAAGTCAGAACATGGCGGGAAAAAGCATACTATCTTTTATTTATTTCAACGAAAGAGACGTTGCTGGGATTTCATGCCTCTCAACATAACAAAGCCATTTGCTACAACAACTATCTGTCACTTGGTTGAGATCATATCAATGTTGGGTCTCGTTTGGGTCGAATTCGACGTGAAGAGATCTGTTTTAAATGCAGAGGGGAACGGATATATGGCGAAAAGCGAATACATGCCAGGTCTTGGGATTCTTACGAGATTTTCTAGGTTATCGAAACCGAAACACGGGGAAAATCGAATGATTCCTTGCATGGAAATAAAGCAACTTTGCTTTGGATTCGTCCCTTCAATCTTCGAAGTTCCGGGGACAAAGAACGGTCTTCAGTTTGGTCCGGGAAAATTGGAGTCTTGTCTTTCGCGCTTGTTGCCAGGACTTGACGGTCACCACCGAAAGCTTATCTCCCAACCAACAGAACGACCTCTAGTATTTCCATGTGAGTTCTGATATTTGGTAGCGTTTACTATTTCTCTCGCTAATCCGTTGCAAGATACCTTTGAACTACTAGGGATGGTAGCCAAGTCTGTGCATCTATTAGGCTCCCGATTTCGAAGGCTCCCCAATCCATGCGCAGCCACCTGGACTCCACATCTCGATTTTACCGTCTGTCTCAAGACCTTCGGCATTTATTTGAAAACTAGAAGCTTGGGCGAGGAAGTCCTCACAAAAGAACTCCAGAGCTTGTTTACAAAAGGCCGACTGTACGGGAAATATTTCAACGGCCCGACTTTGGAGCAGAAGATTTCGGCTTATAATACTTGTTCTGAGGCTTATGATAAAGTAAAGAATGAAACGTATAATCCATACCCACAGGGACAGATGGACCAAGCAGAGAGTCCTCATGTAAAATACAGTCGAGAGAATTATAACGAGAAACATCTCGATATGCTCGACACCCTTCACGAAGCTTTGGACGTAGTGGACAGTGCACTAAGAGAAAACATGCTCGAGGATGTCCGCCAAGTCTTGACGTTGCATTTTAAAGCAGTTATAACTCAGCGGCCGGAGCTGGAAACCGCACTGGAAAATGCAACCCTGGATAACCCAAAAGAAAAGATACTCTTGACTTTCTACTTCGAAAAGATCTACCCCGAGGTTGTCCAGGCAGAAGATTGCAATGGGCGCGCTTCAAGTGGTACGACAGCTAGCGAAACATCTACGCTTTGTTCTAATTCCTCGGGCTCGGATAGGAGAAGCGCGGTGTGGCTAGCTTTGATGTTCAGGCTATGTTCGTGGATGTTCTTGCACGACTTTAATCCAGAAGACAGAATGATTGAGAGAAGCGAGTTTAGAAACAACAGGTTGCCTGTGTATATTGGCTGAGACGGGTTTGCTGGAGAGGAAAATTTTGTGTCGACTTCTTACTTCTATACTTCTCTACTAAATATATCTGGTTTTCCAGAAAATAGGTGTGTAATCCAGCTTGACGAGTGATTTTAAAGGTACCATAATTGGGGGTTTGGTATTTAGAAAGGTTGTCTCTGTAATCATTAATTATCAAAAACGTAACTTTCTTGGCAAAGCTTCCCCCTTTATCTCTCGCTGGTGTGTCTTGGACCTTGATAATCAAAATTCCACGTCATTCCGTTCTTCCTATGATAACCAAGCATTCTGTTGCCAATTTTCTAGTTCTATAGATGTTAGAAGACAAACGTGATAAGGAAATAACCAAATAAATTCTAGGAGAAATGAGAGGAAACCATCTTTCTTCAGCCTGGATATCGTATCTCACTATATTCGAATAATGTGGGTAACCATTCCCAAGGTTCTCGAAGAACAATATCAGGCAAATATTTTATGACTGATAACCAAGCGACGCGGTCTGAATTAGGACAGAGAGGAGACATGTGCGAAGGTGAGATTTTCAGTTCGCGAATAGGAGAAATAGCACACACTAACCTCGCAGTATCACCGGCTCAGAGTTTCTAAGAGCCCATGTATTTACATAACCTCATCTACATCGGAAGGAAGAACAGAATCTGCACAAAAGTCTGTCAAGATCTTTGGCATGTCATATGACCACGGCAACTTTCCTCCTCCTCGTTGAAACATGTAAGCACCACAATTTCAAGCAACTCACGAAACAAGAGGAGCCCAAGCAACTTCAATTCAAAGTCGGCGGTCTTGGAATACCCTCTACAAAAGAAGAGAAGATTAAGGTCATTTATTAGCACTCTGTGATATACATACCACTTTTTAGATCTCAAATTCTCAATACAGAAGCCATGAACTTCCCGCATCCTCAATGCCATCTTCCACAATTGACCTCGATAAGCAACTCCGACTAGACTGGCAACCTTACTTGCGGTGGTTTGATCACAGAAATTGTTCAATCTCGGCGTCTTAGAGTAGACAGGGTCCTTACCCTTTGTTTTGTAGGTTGATAACGACGAAGTGTTTTCACATCATCATATCTAGGTAAGTTGTTGGTTCCATCACAGTGGTTCTATAGTTCTAGCTTACCAGGAAATGAACTGGGCCCTGTTGGAGAAGCAACCATAAAATAGGATAGTGCAGTCTTTTAAATGTACCGCAGGTGCCTGAAAATGCGCCCCTGCGATTGTGCCCCTTTCTCGTGGTTTTCCGGCAAAAAGCCAGGAATTTTAGCTAATTTCGCAGCCCCCTTTTTCTTTTAAGAACTTCTAGTCCGTGGAACCGAGACTGGGACTTCTTTCTATGGACTTATTCTATTAGCATAGATATAAATCAACAAGACGAAGCAGAAAGAACAATCCAGGATACAATACATCCGAGAAATTAAGGACTTATTAGAGTTTAATACTATGATTCGGTGTACAGTACCAATAGATCCCAAAATGGCCCATGGTATACGTATATTATTCGATTTCTCTCGATGCCGCAGTTTCACCGCCTCTGCAACTTTTGGACCTTTACCTTTATAGCTATTAAGTGATTAATATTAGACTTTAACGAAAATATCACTAGATGGAATGTATACCCGACATCAAATAATCAGAGGTTTGAGTTAAGTTGGTTGGGGAATTATAGTCTAGTCCCCATAGTATCTCGTAATGTCAATGTGACGTGATAAAGTGTTGTAGTTTTGTAGGTATTCTCAATAAGAATAAATTATTCGCAAGATATACCCTTCACGCTTCTAACACTTTTCTTCCACCCCTTCATTATCAAGACTCTCGCTCTCACCAGTTATTCCCAATCCATCACTCATAACATACTTAACTACCTACAGTCCTTCTTTCCCCCCACCCTCGCCTCCACCCAACGCCAAGAAATCCACAATTCCATTAAGCGAGATTTTCCCTCGCCTCGCCTCGCCTCGCCTCGCCTAGCCGAACCCCTGAATCACCAACCTAGGAGCTTCACCACACCCCAATCTTTTTCCTTTCCAAGAATCCATGATCCGACAGGGAAATGAGACGAGACGAGCTTATTACACTTGAAGTCATTCATCGATTCCTGATACAGGAATACTACACAGAAAGAAGAAAGAAGAAAGAAAGAAAGAAAGAAAAAAAGAAAGAAAGAAAAGACCCGACACTCCTGGTGAGGTGAAAATATCTATTTACTATACCGTAGTATATAAATAAATACACCAGCGAATCACCACCATCTAGAAGTCTAGGACGTGAAGAGTTAGTACGTACTATACCTATTCCAACACGGTGATAAAAGAAACCTTAGCTCATCTCCTAAAAAGCTATTTTAACAAGATACCTACCTACCTACTCGATTCAAACTTCTTTACAAACTCTCACTTCCCTTCCCTTCCCTTCCATTCCCTGTCCTCCCCCTTATCCCCCCTCTTACTTCCCCTTCCCTTCCCTTCCCTTCCCTTCCCTTCCCTTCCCTTCCCCCTCCTCCAGCCCCCCATAATCCCCAACCCAACTCCCTCAACTCCTCAACACCCTCAAGAAAATCCCCACGTGAAGGACCTCCAAACTTCCAAAGACGTAAACCCACTCAACTTCCCACCCAGTACAGGTATATTTCCATCAAGAATTTATTTTATACTAGTCTATTCCTTTAACCCAATACCAGTGAACATGACTTAACACCTTAACCCACTCACTTCCTTGCTTTGCTTTACTTTGCTTTGCTTGCGTACTGTACATGTATGAGCTAGTAACTCGGTATCTAATATAAAAGTGTAAATGGAATTGGAAGTATAAGTGGAAGTGTAAGTGTAAGTGTAAGTGTAAGTGTAAATATAAGTGTAAGTGTATTATACATTGGATGGGAGGGGAGAATAGTAGGACCTTCAACCAGCAAACGACTGACATTATGATTCCGACAAGAAGACGGACGACGCTGGATTTCCCTACTTATACACACACCAACCAACCAACCAATCAATCAATTGCCACCGTTTACTTTCCTTCCATTTTCGTCCAATCCAAGCGTTCAACAAGTGAAGCAAGCATCTTTAGCTAACATGGATCAAATCAAATCACAAACATAAACAAATATCTTCACACGGTAAACTGGTCAAATCAGTGTCAGGTGAAGACAGTATCATGTACGCTTCATTCAATGTTTGTACATTAATATATCCATCCTACCACCCATCCATCCCATAAGTCCTCGTTCCCTCATACTTTCCCACCCAATCAATCCACCTATCCATCCAAGAATTACCAAGAATTAAAACCCCCCCAACCCCATCACCAATATCCCCCTCATCATCTTTCATGCCTCATCCCCCCCCCCCGCCCTTTTTATCACCTGGACACCAGCCAGTGATCGATCCCCATCCACACTAATCCCAATCTACAAAGAAAGAAAGGAAGAAGTTTGATTTTTTGGCCAGTTTGTCATCGTGTAAACATCAGAAGAAGCGAAGTCTTTTGTACAAAAAAAGATATAGAAAAAAAACGGAGGCTCCAAAAATATATGAAAACCATCCTATGAAGAAAAGAAGAGAAGAATATAATGGCATGCAATGACCACCACCACCCTACCACCCTTTGCAATGCAAGCCGAACTCTAGAAAAAAAAATATAGAAAGAAAATAAAAGGATTGTCGATCGATTGGTATATAGCCAAAAAGATATCGTGTCGTATGTGATTTATGTTATAGGGTTGAGGAAAGGACTAAACAGCAGCTCCTCTGCGCTGGGTCTCTTAGCATGCTCAACCTCGAATGTTTGTTTCAAGAAAGTCACAGCTTCCTCGCTGGCATCATCAGGAATGGTTGGGCTGATTTTTGCACCACCAATTTTGAAGATTGCCTGCAGCTGTGAACAATCTGGGAAGGGATGTGTCCCCGTCATCATCTCAACAACTAGACAACCCAGAGACCAAATATCGGCCTTACGGGTATATGATGTTTGCTTGACAACTTCCGGAGCCATCCAGAACACCGAACCTTGTAATGATGGCCGGTTCTTATTGTTGGCAGCTCCAGTGAGAATGTTCGATGCTTCCATCTTCTTGGAAATACCAAAATCGGAAATCTTGATTCCACCCTTGTTATCGACTAGAATGTTGGCGCCCTTAATATCTCTGTGGATGATGTCTCGGCCGTGAAGGTACGCAAGTCCGGTGACGATTTGACGAACAAAGCTGCGGATGAGTGGTTCTCGAAGAGCCCCATACGAGTTCAGCATCGTCTGAACCGATCCACCAGGAACATACTCCAAGAAAATATTAAGATGTTCCGCTGAGGAACTTGCTCCTAGGTACTGTACAATGTTGGGATGTTGAAGGTCGCGAAGAAGACTAATTTCGCGCTTGAGGGCATCAATCATGCTCTTCTTTCTTGAATCATTCGCATTGTTGACTCCTGGTGTAGGGGCTTCCACTTGCTTGACGGCCAGTAGTTCACCTGTAACGGCGTGAAGAGCCAAGTAAACGCTTCCAAACGAACCCTGTCCAATAAGCGCACCCTTCATCCATTTACTATCATCCCAAGAATCTCCTGCCAAGAAACTTTGCAACTCTTCATCGACATCTTCTCCATCGTCGTCTAAAGCCTGGCTAAGATCTCGTAGTGATCCGCTGGCGTCTGTACTCACTTCATCAAAGTAGCTTTGGGTATTTCCCTCTGGATCTGTGACATTGACATTGGTTGTATCGGATCCACTACCACTATCGAAAGAGACATAAGATTTTCGGTTGGGCTCGACAGGTGACTCCTCTTGCAGGGGCTCAAGTAACGAAGAGGCCGTGGAGTCTCTGTATCTGTTATTTCTGGAAAGGTCCAGCGGTCGAACCTTTGCAAGGTGACTGCCATTTCCACTCAGCCACGTGTCCGCAATCGTGGGCATTGGTGGGGCATCTCCAAAACTCGAAGCGAAGCTCAGGTTACTAGCTACGCTTAGGCGACTGTTAACCTTGCTAAGGCGGGTGGATCTTCGAAGAGAAAGTCGAGCCGTACGGTCGATTTCTTCGCGCGGGTGGTCCGGGAAATAAGTTGTCAAGTCCGAAGTGATGAGCTCACTGGGAGGTCTCTGGCCAAAAAACTGACGAAGTACGCCACCCTTTTTGCTACTACCAGCGGCAGATCCAGGTGTAAGCTGCCTTCTCGTTGGCTCTCTGAATCTTGCATGGTCGACTGCACCTCTTTCAAGGTCCATCGCTGCATTATCGAAATGTTGCTGCCGTTCTCCCGCCGATACAGCAGATGAAGCTGACTGGAATGAAGCTGGCGATAATGGATGTTGAGGATTTTGTAGACTATCATGATATGATTCGCCCAATACCTTTTCAACTTTACTCTTCTTGTTGTTGGCGTGGTTGACATTAACCTCCTCGATGGCGATGGTAGATGCACGTTGAAGCTCGGCCTCGCCAGGTTCCCCTTGATGGAGTTTCCTGAGGATAAGGCGATTGCGTTCTCCCCGAGTGTAGTCCTTGATTATCCTCCACAACTCTGTTTCTGATAACCTGCGACATTGCTTTGGATCTGGTTTTAGTCCATTGAGGACCCAGAAACAGTAATTTCTATCGTGGTCTTCTCGAGCTCCAAATTTCCTCAAGGTCAGCCTCATGAATTCATCACACGAATTGCACTCTGCAACTCTGAAGACCTTGGTTACTCCCCCCTGTGATATGACTCGGATGAGGCCTTGTCCCTGAGGAAGCTGTGCCATGACCGAGCTTGCATCGATTGATCCATTAGCAGTAGTACTTCGTGTGTGTGCACTAATAATCCGTGCCGTTTGAGGGCCATCTCCTGGGGTACTAGGGTGTCGACCACTGATCGTGGTTGCACTTGAAGACCCGCTTGAACTGTTAAAATAGCTTTGTTTTCTTGCCATCTCGGCTGGACTCATAACGGGGTTTCTCTGCTGGCGGGCAGCGCGGGCTTCTGTTGCTGTCATTGGCGAGTTTGGACGGGATGGTGGGGACTTGACATTCTCCTGAATGGTAGGTGTCTGAGAAGGGTTGAAACCGTCATATGTGGACCATCTTTTGTTGATTGTGGGCGTTGGCGCGGTTCGTGCAGAAACAGGAGGTCGAGGGGAACCAGAAGATGATGGCGTATAGGTCTCGAGTCCAGCAAAGGAATCCTGTTCACGTGTTAACCTCGTTCTTGACGCAGGCAAACCATCACCACTTACCCTATTTCTCTTCTTCTGGTTTGCGTATGCCTTCGTCCTCAATTTCTTGATACCGAGGAATAGACGGACACGGTCACCAATCTTCTCAATACCCATCTCCTGAAGCACCGCCTTGTCCATCTCCAACAAGTTATCGCCTGTGATGTTGTTCTTTCGGAACAACTGCTCGTAATCGCCACAGTTGATGCTTCTTAACCAGTCACACACCTTCTCCTCATCCCAATTCTTTGCTGACTCTGGACCGTCCATGTCGGAGAATTCGGATTCGGTCGGGCTGGCGAAAGATTGACTTGAATTTGGCACTGCGGGTGCTCGACGACTAGGAACGGTGGATTGTGAGGAAGACGAAAGGTTGGAGCTGGAGAGGAGAGGCGCCGGAAAAGGCGTTTTGGAAGCTAACATGGCCATAGTGAAGGAAGATGTTCGTGACGCATGAGAGGAGAGGGGAGGTCGAAGCTAGTTGGCTGTCGGAGGCGCGGTGGTGGGTTGGATAGATCGCGGTGGATGACCAGAAGCCAAAAGCCCTGGAAGAGATTGAGGGCAAGAGCGAGGACGTCGGTAGATGTAGCGACGGGCCGGGTATGGATTTGGAAACAAGCACAATTGACAGTTTGGAGGGAGAAGTTAGCCAGGAGCTGACGTTGGTTGTTGGCCGGGGGTGGGTGGTCGAGGGGGGGGGTTCCTTGGGCTCTGCTTGTTTATGTGCAGGTGCAGTGGGCAGCAGCAGTAGGGAGTGCTGTGCGGGACTGTTAGGGCAGGATCGCGGAGGATGACAGCTTTTTTGCCTTTCTGACGCTCTGGCGGTGTTTGGTGAGGAGTTTGCAGTTTGTAGTTGGCAGTGGTGTTGAATGCTAAGACTTTGCTTGGTGCTTGGTGCTTTGGTGCTTGGATGAGCGATGGATGATTTTCTCTGCTTCGTCTCTCCACGGTCCACAGAAACGACGAGGCAGTGTTTCGGGTTTTTTGGCTGGTGGATCAGATTGTCCCAGAAGGGAAAGGAGGTGGGGACTTGGGGTGTAGATACGGGTGGGATGGGCAGTGGGAGGGCAGTGGGAGGGTTAGTGGGCTCTCCGTGGGCTCTCCGTAGGCTTTTCAGTGGGGGGATCCTTGGGGCTTGGATGCGCGAGATCAGCCAACGACCCCGAGAACTCGTCACTTGTGACTTAGGACAAAGAAACTGGCCCGGGGGAGACACGGCAACCTCGAAACAATGATCAGCGGAGAAAGTTTATAGATACTATCACATTATTTAGACTGAATCACAGACAACAAGAACAAAGAGAGTAGTGCCTGCGCCTGCGCCTGCGCCAACGCCTGGGGGGTGGAGGGGGTAGGTATGGCGTGGTTGACTTTGCCGTGAGAGCATGAGTGTGCGACTCGCAGGCTCTTGCTCAGTGTAGTGTACTGAGTGCTGCCAGTGCTGCCAGTGCTTGCTGATGATAAACTTCAGATGCGAGGTAGACGAGGCAGGCAAGGCAGCCTCTAGAGAGGATGAGCATTGCATTGGTCAGTATGGACGTATCGACAGGGAACACCAAAAAAGATGCGTTTCAGCGTCGCAGGGAAGGTGCACGCGCAGGGAAGTCCGTATGGAGTTTGACAGCGGCGCGAGAACTAGCGAGAACCCTTTGATAAACCCTCCGAAGCCTGCCGCTACCGCTGTAGCCTGTACCGCTGTACCTGGCCTGGGTCGAAGTTCTTCCTCTGAACTGCCACTGCTACGTCCGTACGGCACGGCGTACTGCCAATACGTAGTAGATCTTCTATTTAGGGCACTAGATACTGGTACAGTAGAAACAACCCCAATCTTCCAAGTTCCCCCTTCAATTAATACTCCGTACTCCGTAATGCGCTCACAAGCAAACATGCCGTCAGCAGCGCCGCAATGTTTGTGTTTGAGGAGAAATTGCGCATCAAAGCCTCAAAGGGCAAATTTACCTGATACTCGTGCAGTATCTACTAATCTTCAGAGTGAGACGGTTGTTGGTTGATGTTGGTGTTGGTGTTGCTCCAGATGCTGGGCCCTATCAGACTTCTGATTCCTGAAGGCTGAAGCGCATCGAGCGATGCATGCTCGTCATGTTCATCCGCTGAAGCTTACAGGCCAGGCCGCTACGAGAACTGCCAGAAACCTCGCTCAACAAAGTTCACGGAAGGTGTTCTTGAGACTTGGACTTTACACTTCTGCAGCGCTCAAATGCTTCTCTAATTCTCTCCTCCTGACTTTTTCTTAACTTTAAAAATCTTCGACGTCTCGGTCTCCCACCATCATCCAGGCTTACGATGAACTGATAGTTCCTTCATATCATCAGAGATCATACGAGAGCTCAGGAGAGCAGGAGAGAGCAGGAGAGCGAGATCACGATGCTGACCACGATGCTGACCAGACTCCAGAGGCTGAAAGCACCTCGTCGCTTCGTCGAATAACAGGCGTTGATTGGGGGCCAGTCAAGTGACTCGAGCCAGTCCAACCATAGCCCTACCCGTACATGATGCACACATGCACACATGCATACTCCGTACTGCACACTGTACACTGTACACTGTACGGAATACTTTACAAATAGCTCGCTCTCTTGTCTCTTGTCCTCCATTCCTCACCCACCTTCGCCACTCCCCCTATCCCCCTTATCCCCCATTATTACCATTACCTTACCTCACTCCGACTTTACTCAAGACTGCTACCTCGCACCTCACCACCCGTCTCACTCAACACCAAAAGAGTCATTCGTGGCGACCAAGACGTTGGTTTATCGGTAACCCCCAACCCGCCATCGTCATCCGCCCAATCGATCAGCACCCGATTAGGATCGCCAGCTACTCCGTATGAACAAGTTGTCCTCGCAACCAATCGTCTGGCGCCGCTCCTCTCAACATTGAAACAACCTCATCGCCGCAAGGCCCACAAAATGGCGCGGGCTGTAACGAGCCATGTTTGAGACTAAAGGCTTGTGAACGGCCACAACTCCGAAGTATCGAAGAAAACAGAAAACAGTGGCTCCTTAGCTTTAGGGCATCTCGTCATCATTATCATCGGCACCGAACCGCACCGCACCATAGGTCCATACGGAGGTAAACAAAAGTTACAAAACTAACATCGACAAGCAAGTGCAGGCATCGAATGATCCCATTCTCCAGATCGCCTCCCATTGCGGGGGTTTTCGGACCAAGCAAGCTGTCAGTCATCCCACTCAAGCTTCCGAGCTTTGCATCATACGAGTTCTTGATAAAGTACCTGGGTATCAAAAAGATTTCAAGATGCGAATTTTCGTCTCAACCGGCCCTTTTGATGAAGTTCTAGGAAAATCGATTTCGGACTGTTTTTCGCTTGTGCTCCGTACTCCGTACCCCTCACTTGAAGCAGTGATCACCACTTATCGTGAGGTCATCACCCGAAAATCATCTGAAGCTCGTGCAATAATGAAGAGTGCTTGATGAAGATCTTACTTTCCCCTCTAACATATTAATGCCATCACCACGATGGCATTAATTTTGATCAAAGGTTGCGAACATGATGCTCACAAGCATGCCCCCTTTCATTCCAATGGTACCCGCGACCGTCATCAATCTGAAGCCAGCGCTTAGGGCCTCGGAATTTTAAAAACCCCTCCTTGAGCTTATCCTTTGATATCAAATTTCTCTCATTCGCGAATAGTTACAGTTACACGGCCTCGGAGTCTATTTTCTTTCTCACCTCTCCCTCGCAAAATCAGCCTCAGGGGGATTGGAACGTTACCATTCCCGACAAAATCCTGTGAACGGTGAACCCATCAAAAAGAATCAATCGTTCTCGCTTCACGAGAGACAAGCGAGACAAGCTCCGACCATCGCTTCCTTATCTGGTGGATCCAAAAGAAATCCTTGGACAGCACAGCCAAGATCCAAAAGTCGCCTTCCGAAGTAAAATCAAAAAACCCAACAACAAAAAGCCGCGTAAGTTGGATCCGATCCTGTCAAGGAAAATGTTTCTACTGCTACTGGTATATTGTTTCTACTGTAAAGTCCGAACCGAACTCTATTCTCTTTTGCGAGCACGAGCCCCAGAGCGGTCAACGAGTTCTGAAACAAAACAGGGGTATCGGTAGATTTACGTCAAACAAACGCAAACAGAACAAAAATCTAACCTGTCAAGAAGATTTTTTTGAGTTTTTGCGAAGGGATTTTTCGGGTACGGAGAAGAACCGGGTTGGATGGGCGTAAAAGGAGGGGAGTGGTGGTCAGCAATTGGTAAGACTTTTTCTTGATTGGGAAATACATAGATTGAAGCTAGTAGGACCGATGGATACCAGTATCGCCTCTGACCAGTGACCACTGTGGCTGCAGAAACGAGTTCATATCATGCCGTTTGAATTTAGGGGTCCTCGGGTTGTCTTACAATAGTGTTTAGGAGAATTTATTCATGGTTCCAAGATATTAATTAATCCAAGCATTTTAGAAAGAGAAGATCATACATTTCGTACTCAGAAATATGAATCAATCTCCCTTAATAGGGCGGAATTGTAAAAGCTATTATTTACTGACGGCTGTATTCCATCGAAGATACCAAGTATATTTTTGACAACACGTAACACTTTTCCCATGGTACAAGTGTAATTAGAATTATTTCATGCTGTTGACCGAGGGATCTTATCGAGGCGACGATCGGTTTCCGAATCCATGTCGACTGGTCCGTCCCTTTTCATGCTGTTGACGGAGGGATCTCATCGGGGATCCATTTTCAAATCCATGTTGATACTCCGTATGCATGAAATATATGGATGCCTGCGGGAGATTGGGCGGTTGTGGATGAATTGAAGATGGGCTTTAGGGGTGTGTGCTGCTTAAAATAGACTTTGATATTGGTAAAATGTTAGTCAGCATCCGATTCATGGAATTGTGCAGGACACTTATGTTGGATTTATCCATCCTCGGTAGAACTGTTAATCCGCTGCCGAAAGCTATCAGCCTTGGACCTCAACACTGCGTCACAGCCTCGGCCACAAGAACCATGAGGTAGCTTCCCACCACGTCGAATGGCTCTCGACCCGTCCAACGGCTATGTAGCCGCAAGAAATCTGCAGGATCTCACTGAGAATCCCCTGCCCATCTTCAATGTTGAGACTGTTCAACTACAGTTTCCCATAGCCTCTGATTTCGTGGCTGCCCAGGTCGCAAACAATGTTCTAGTACTAGCTCTTGCGAATGGCCGAATACTTCGCATAGACCTTGATAACCCGGCCGATATTGATGGTATGGTTCTTGATCTCGTATGAAATTCTTCTTTGCTGAGGATCTACTAGACATCGATTTGCCCAAGAGAGTCTCTGAAGTAGGCGTTATACGGCGCATGTTCCTCGACCCCACCGCTTCACATCTGATCATTTGTACGGCCCTTGGAGAGAACTACTACCTCCATACGCAATCCAAAAAACCCACACCACTCTCCCGTCTCCGTGGCGTTTCTATCGAATCGATAGGATGGAATCCTTCCCTGCCTACGGCCTCTACCAGAGAGATATTGATCGGCGCATCTGATGGGAATATTTACGAGGGGTATATTGAGACATCCACGGAATTCTACCGAAAGGAAGACAAATACCTTAAAACTCTACAGAAGCTTTCAGATGGTCCGATAACCGGGTTATGGGTTGACCTTGTGACAGGAAAACCAGATGTTAGAAGGGTCTTGATTACCACACAAAGTCGGATTCTACATTTAATTGGGAAGATTGGGAAAGTTACACATGAAGGAGGAGCTTCTATATTCACGAAATTATTCGAGACCGAGCAGCCCACAGTTCATGAGATATCCAAGGTGTCTAATGCGGCGCCTTCTTCGCTTGTTTTTTCTCCGGACCCTCCTGATTTGAATACTTTCGAGAGTTTGACCCCGGACAGGGTATTTGCGTGGTTATCATCACAGGGTGTTTACTATGGAAGGTTGCTCACCTCGCCTGCAGCACCCGAATTAGGCACAAAGTTATTTGCGGAAGCAAAGCTGTTGCCTAGGTCTCAATTACCTGTAGCAGAGACGACTGGAGGGAGGAAGAAGGCGGCACAAGATCCCGTGGATTCTATTGCTCTTACGCAATGGCATATTCTCACTTTAATTGGGAACCGCGTGATCGCCGTCAATAGGCTGGATGATCGCGTAATATTCGATCGAGTTGTGTTAGACGTTGGCCAGAAAGCCCTAGGACTGTTTGCTGATCAGCAAAAGAACACCTTCTGGCTGTTCACAGCACAAGAAGTCTTTGAAATTGTCGTTACGGATGAAGACCGCGATGTATGGAAAGTCATGTTGGCGACAGAACACTTTGATGCAGCTTTGAGATATGCTCGAAATCCAGCACAGAAGGATGCGGTTGCAACTGCTTCTGGTGACTACCTCATCACCAAAGGAGCATACCTTGAAGCGGCTGGTGTATACGGAAAAAGCAGCAAGCCTTTCGAACAAGTTGCTCTAACATTTGTTGATAACGATCAGCAGGATGCCTTGAGGAAGTATCTTCAGACGAAAATTACCACATACAAAAAGTCATCGATTATGCAACGTATCATGATTGCGAGTTGGCTTGTGGAGATTTTCATGTCGAAACTGAACTCTCTGGATGACACTATTATTACCAAGGCGGAACTATCAGAGACGCTCAATACATCTCAGACCCAAGATCAGCTTGAGACCATTCGTTCGGAATTCCAAGACTTTGTCAAAAAGCACAAATCAGATCTGGACCAGAAAACAACTTATGATATTATCAGCAGTCATGGACGAGAAGAGGAGCTGCTTTACTTTGCCAGTGCTGTGAACGACTATAATTATGTTTTGGCTTACTGGATGCAGAGGGAGCGATGGAAGGAAGTTCTTGACGTTCTGAAGAAGCAGACAGACCCTGAAATATTCTACCGATACAGCAGTGGTCTCATTACCCATGTTGCCACAGATCTTGTTGATATTCTCATGAGACATTCAGATCTCAAAGCCCGCAACCTCATTCCAGCATTACTTACCTATGACCGAAATTTCCGAGGACCACTTTCAAAGAATCAAGCAATTAGATACCTTCTCCATGTCATCAACAACCTTAATTCAACCGACGCCGCCGTCCATAATACTCTGATATCCATCTACGCGTCTCATTCTTCCAAGGATGAATCTGGACTCCTCGCTTATCTCGAATCTCAAGGCGACGAGCCCAGTTTCGACGCCGATTTTGCACTTCGCCTCTGCATACAACACTCCCGCGTCCAGTCATGTGTCTTCATCTACAGCACCATGGGTCAATACCTCCAAGCCGTTGAGCTTGCCCTCGCACACTCTCAAATCGACCTCGCCTCCATCATCGCCGACCGACCCGTCTCGGACCCTCCTTTGCGAAAGAAACTCTGGCTCGCTGTTGCCAAGAAAGTCATCTCACAGTCCAACGGCATCAAAACCGCGATTGAATTCCTCAAACGCTGCGACCTCCTCAAAATTGAGGATCTCATCCCTTTCTTCCCAGATTTCGTAGTAATCGACGACTTCAAAGAGGAAATCTGTACGGCTCTTGAAGACTACTCACGCAATATCGATGCGCTGAGAAAAGAGATGGATGAGTCCTCGCAAACGGCGGGGAACATCAAGAATGATATTAAAGCCCTTGATCAACGCTATGCAATTGTGGAGCCGGGGGAGAAATGTTATGTTTGCTCCCTGCCCCTGTTGAGTCGACAGTTCTTTGTTTTCCCGTGCCAGCATGCTTTTCATAGTGATTGTCTGGCGAGAAGGGTTCTGGAGCAAGTTGGTGTGGGCAAGGGGAAGAGGATTCGGGAGTGTCAGATGCTTGTTAGTCGCGGGATGGTCGGGGGGAAGAAGAGGGAGGCTTTGGTGGCGGAGTTGGATGGGTTGGTTGCTGGGAGTTGGTATGTTTTTTTGTTTTTCTTCTTTCTTCTTTCTTCTTCCTTTTTCTTTCTAGATCTGTACTTGTTGTTCCGCGACTTACTACAGGATTGAGAGTTCTTGCTAACGGGTTTTTTTTCGATAGTATCCTTTGTAGTGACTTTGCTATCAAACGAATTGATGAGCCTTTCGTTACGACCTCGGATGATTTGAGTGATTGGGCGCTGTAAGGAAGGGGCTTTTGAGGAATTAGGCTGGGGCTGGGGCTTGGGCTTGGACTTGGGGTTTCTGTCATGTGGCAAGTAGCAAGCATGGAATGTCTGAAGGGGGATGTGGTGGGTATTAGCATATGCATGTCATAGCGATTGATCGATTGGGTTGCATAGGAAGGGTGGGGTGGGTTCGGAATGAAAATAATGAATACGAGAGTTCCGAGATGAATTTCCTTTTTATGCTTATGAGATGGTATTGAGGGAGGCATTGAGTGAAGCTTCTTTTTTTTTTTTTTTTTTTTTTTTTTTAGGCTGTTGATGAATGATATTTGGGTTTCTGGGCCCCCCCTCAGTGCTCTCTTTAGATTCAATATTATTGTATTCTTACAGTACCAACCTCTATGGTGCTTTTACTCTATCTATGATCTATCTACTCAGATGATATTTATCTTTCTCTCTGTCTGTTCCTCGATTTGGGAGATGGGAAGGAAAAAGTGGACTGGACTGTGGACGGGAAGGATAGTTTTCTCGAGAACGAATCTTTCTTTCTTTCTTTCTTTATTTTGGGTAGATAGTAAGTACAGTAAGATCCTTACTTTTACTTTTACTCTTTATTACTTACTTAGTTACCGAGTTACTTACTCTTCTTTCTCGTGTCTACAGTACTAATTGGAGCTATTACGGTATGAATATATGACTGTGAAAGCCATCTATCATGTTTAGGTAAATAAATAAATATATAAATACTTATATTTATTTATCATTACGCTTTGTATCTGTCTTTCTACAACCACCCGACTCTATTATATATTTCATCGAAGTCGACTCGTGCGTGGTACTCGTTCTTTCTTGTGGGGAATATCTTAGTTATGGTATTGTTACTATTGTGGAACTTGGGGAATTCAGGGGTTCGAGGTTTTGGAGTTTATTGTTTGGGTGATATTACGGTCTTGTGGATATCATGGAGTCAGTCCCCTTGCAGGGGAAATGTTGGTTTGTATGAAATATGATAAGGTGAGGATGTTAGAAGGATGTAGATATTTCTCTCGAAGAATCGCGATTTGGTGTGTGAAGACCTCGAGGTGTTCGTGAGTGTAATACTACAGCCTTGTGGATATCACGGAGTCAGTCCCCTTGTAGAGGAAATGTTGGTTTGTATGAAACATGATAAGGTGCGGATGTTAGAACGTTGTAAATATTTCTCGAGGAATCGGGATTTGGTGTGTGAAGACCTCAAGGTGTTCGTGAGATGTGATGATACTGTCTAAATTGCGAATGGTAAGGTGATATCGCCCGAAAGCCGGGATGTGAGGATGTCTTTACTAGAGTATGTTTCCCTTCAGTAAGGCAACTAATTGCTGGAAAAGCCGAACGATAAGCGGGGTTCTGTTTGCATAAATTGGGAATGCAGCAGAACAGTTGGCTATATTTTGCCATTGCTGCAAATGCAGTACATTTCTTCGTACAATATAAATACACAATAAATCTATCTCTTGACCCATGCGGGCATTTTTCTTGCCTTGACATGACCAGGCTTCTTTCTCTCGACTCTCTTTGGATCACGGGTCAAGCATCCAGCTATTTGCATGTTAGCGATCTTTTAGTACTGATATATTGGAATTGCTAAACTCACCTCTCCGTAAGGCGGGTTTCAATGCAGGCTCATGTGCCATCAATGCCTTTCCAATTGCCAGTGTCAAGGCTTCCGCCTGACCTGTTGTTCCACCACCCATCGACAATGCCCATACATTGTATTTGTCGACTCGATTCGTTGCCTTCAAGGCCCAGATAACACTTTCTCTATCATGAACACGTCCAAACGCATCCACTAATGATTTACCATTAACCAAAACTTCTCCCGTGCCTTCCACGAGCCATGCTTGTGCCGTTGCAGACTTTCTTCGACCAGCTCCTAGCGTTCTTCCCATGTGGTCTACAGGCACGATCTTCGCTTCATTCTTGTATGGATCGATGTTTCGTTTGTACAGGTTGAGAGCTGTCTGGACCTCGGCAGGGCGGACGGCTGGATGTATCTGGTTGAGACGAGTAAGAAGCACGACGATTTTATGGTATTTCGCAGCCTTCACAGTCTCGCCAACACGCTCTCGGTATTCGGAAAGCGGTCGCCATGCCACTCTAGGATGTTCTCCTGGCTTTACAAGAGGAAGTGCCGAATATTTTGTCATAAGGTGGTGCAACACCAAATAGTCGTCGGTGAAAAACGGTTGCGCAGTGAAATATGATGGAGATGCTGGTAAAAGACGAGCTGGGAATGCAGGTTGATCTTCCTCTCCTCCCTGATAACCCCTTTCCCCGCCATCTAGTCTTGGGTCCCTCCTCCCTCTAAAGTTGATTTCTGGAGCGGCAATGGATTGCATTCGAGAAGCTGTGGTGAATTGTCTAGGTCGGATGTTGAGAGCTTGTTGTCGGCAGGATGCGAGGGGTCTGGGAGAATATGCGCATTGTAAAGTCTCCCTCAGACTTATGGGAAGCCTTAATACCTTCATCTTGAAGATATGGCCGCCCCAATGTATGTTGTACAAGTAGATGGTGAGTGGGTTGCTTGTCGTCCTTCCAATCCAAGTCACATTGCGGCTCGGACCTCCAACTTTTTTGAGACGGGTCACGTGGAATACCCCCGCGGCTGAGCTACACCGAATAGGGTTAGGCGCGATTGCCCCGCCACTAGATAACTGAATTTTCTGCGCGCTCCTCCAGACTCTTTCTCATACATCTCCGTCAACACCGCAATCATGACTTTCGGAAAACTCTACACCTACGCAGTATGTCAATTCAGCCTTTTGCGCATCGATCGCGCTCCTTGCACACTCGCAGCTGACAGTATTATAGGGTAACCCTCGCTCTGTTGCCATTCGCGCAGTCGCGAAGGCCAACAACGTGGACCTTGAGATCGTCGAGACCGACCCTTTCAAGGGAGACGTCCCAGCTGAGTACCTCAAGCTGAACCCTCTCGGAAAGGTTCCTACCTTCGAGGGTACCGACGGTTACGTTCTCCACGAGGCCATCGCCATCGCCATCTACAGTATGTAGCACATTCCTCTGTTTCAAACCTTGCTTGGTCCTCCCAAGCTCACCACCACACCCACACATATGTTATGATGAAGAAACATGTCATACAGTTATCCCTGTCTTAATACCCCGTGTTGATTTTTTATTAATTAGACTCTGAACATATTCCTATCATTCACTTTTTATTCACAGTACCCACTTTGGATTGATTGCTGACCATATTCTAGTCACCTCCCAAAATGAGAAGACCACTCTCCTCGGCAAGACCAAGCAAGAGTAAGTTGACTCACAACCTATTTGCCCCACCTGAACCCAACTAACACCGTCATAGCTATGCCACCATTCTCAAATGGATGTCTTACTTCAACCACGATATCCTCGTTAACCTCGGTGGATGGTTCGGTCCTCTCATTGGTCGTTCCCCATACAACAAGGTCGGTGTTGAGACTGCATCCAAGAATGCTTTGAAGGCCGTCGGTGCCGTCGAGGCTCACCTCCAAAACAACACCTTCCTTGCCGGTGAGCGTATCACTCTTGCTGATCTCTACGCTGCTGGTATCATCTCCCGTGGTTTCCAATTCTTCTTCGATAAGAAGTGGCGTTCCGAGAACCCCAACCTTACCCGTTGGTACGAGACCGTCTACAACCAGCCAATCTACTCCGCTGTCGTTGACAAGCTCTCCTTCATTGATGAAGCCATCAAGTACACTCCCCCCAAGAAGGAAGCTGCCCCAAAGAAGGAGGCCAAGAAGGAAGCTCCTAAACCAAAGCCCAAGGAGGTTGAGGAAGAAGAGGAGGAAGAGGCTCCAGCCGCACCCAAGGCCAAGCACCCAATTGAGGCCCTCGGCAAGCCAACCATTCCTATCGATGAGTGGAAGCGTCAATACTCCAACTCGGAGACCCCAGTTGCTCTCAAGTGGTTCTGGGAGAACTTGAACGCTGAGGAGTACTCAATCTGGAAGATTGACTACAAGTACAACGAGGAGCTCACTAAAGTGTTCATGACCTCTAACCTCATTGGTGGTTTCTTTGCTCGTCTTGAGGGTTCCCGCAAGTACATCTTCGGTTGTGCTTCCGTCTACGGTGTTGAGAATGATTCCGTAATCCAAGGTGCTTTCGTCATCCGCGGCCAAGATGCTGTCCATGCATTCGATGTCGCTCCTGACTTTGAGAGTTACTCCTTCACCAAGCTTGATGCCAGCAAGCCTGAGGACAAGCAGTTCGTTGATGAGCAATGGACCTGGGAGAAGCCAATCACAGTCAACGGTAAGGAATACCAATGGGCTGATGGTAAGGTCTTCAAGTAAACTTGAGGCTTTTTATGTTTCTCATGAATACCGGTTTGTCTTTTAGCGTTTGGGGGATTACGATTTATTATGATCATGAAACTGGGAGGATCTGACAGTTGTCTACGGACTTCTGTATGCTCATTAGAATCAAAAAGATTTTGAGCCGTATTTGTTTTTAGTTCCGTCTTTGATGCAAGTGATTTTGTGACATGAAACCAGACCTAAATTAGTCTTGAAGCCTGGTATAGTACTGTAGTGCGCAAATGATAATATCCCATGTTGCCGTTCTCTACTTTATTGTATCTCTAGAACATTAAGGCAGTTTACCCTCTGAGGCATAGTTGAAGTGACACGGGCTAGAAGATCAAGGCCTTGCCATACCGTGCAAAGAAGGAAAGCGCTCCCGAGACGACGGAGACGTGGTGGTGGTGTTGAAAATCGTTGAAAGATGGAAGCTGAATTATAGAAGCAAGCCTACCGGTAGACGGTAGACGACGATGATAATGGAGATAGTCTAATACTCTGTGTAACACAGAAAGCAAGTTTGAATTTTTAGTCTAGAGTTACACATTATTAGTATACTCTACGTCTTAGACCCTCGTTGTAAGTAGATTCTTATTAGCTGATAGCGTGACATCTGTAATGCTGGACTAAACACTCGGTGGGGGATTCCGGAATGCTTTCTGGCTACTTTCTTTTGATATTATCTCGGCGAGGTTTTTATTACACTTGCCATACACGCCAAGCGTGGCGACCAGTCTATGATAAATTAATAGGATAGACTACGTATCCCATTTCTGCAAAAGAAAAGGGGGTTACTAATAAAGTAAGCCAGCTTTAGTTTATAGTTTTATGTTCAGCTGTCTTAGTCCTCTCTTTGTCTTGCTACCAGTATCTCATCAAACTTAGACATTTCCGTACCACCTTAGAGACAAAAGGAAGAGATTGTCTCTATCTCGCCAACTAAAATAGTAACTTACCTTCTACCTCTTCATCACACGCTCCCACTCCACCTCACTTCACCTCACAACCAGTATTTCAATTCTCACTTCTTGCCTCTACTCACTTCTCGCCTGTCTTCACCTCTAACTTATACTCACTTCTTACCTATACTCACTTCTACCTTATCTTCACTCCCTCCCTGTCTTCACTTTTCCCCTACCTTCACTTCTAACTTATCCTCACTTCATCCCTACACTCACTTCTTATATGTCTTCACTTCTTACCTATACTCACCTCTTGCCTGTCTTCACTTCTAACTTATCCTCACTCCTATTATCTTCACTTCTTACACAAGCTTCACTTTATTATAGTCTTCACCTTTGACAAGCTTCACTTCATTATGGCGGGAAGTCTGTGAGGTCTCTCTTTCCATCATCTTCTTATTTTCCCACATATTCACCTGGGAGTTGGGCGGTCATGAATGGCATACTACCTGGCTCTGTTTTGTTGTCTTATCGTCCAAAGGTCTCTATAGGGGGCGGTCAGATACTAAATGTTGAACTGATTAGTTGTCTACTTCTTTTGATGGGCGTGCTATTCTACCAAAGTAAGTTGATGTGAGTTGATAGGTAGTTGGCTGTATTTCAAATTAGGGGGTTGATGGGATTTTGAGGATTGTCTACTTTTTCTCTTCTTTTAGGCTCCTGCTTAAATGTGGTCAGGCCGTTGAGAGCGTGATAGTGCTTCGGTGGACTTGATAAGATGTTTATAGGGGGGAAAGGGTACCGATTGAGGCCCCTTGTTGACTACTGCCGCATTTGTCTTGGATTGTGGAGTATTCTAGCGGGGTACTTATTCAGACTATGTGCCGTGGGGTGAGAAGGACCTGATGAGAGCTGTGTCCCAAGTGGTGAACGTTGTGACTTTTTGCGATTTCTAGGATATACTTGGGGTAGGGAGTGGGGATTTAGCTGGGGGTTTAAAGGGGGTTGAAGGGGTTGAAGTATTTTATATCGTATTCCAGTTGCCTAGGGCTCACTTTCAGTAGTAGTTAGCAGGGCTTCCAGTGGATTTGCCAGAACCATTACTCATTGAATAGACGCGTAACCAGGAAGAGCAAGACAAGAAAAAGGCCCAAAAGAAAAGATCGAAGATAACATTTCAACCATTTTTAATAGTGTATTTTGTACACAGTTTTCAAAAGCTTCAAAAGTTCCATATAAGTCTTGGTGCGCCACTACGTTTCCCAGCGACAAGCACTTTCAACTCATACTCTCATCTACACTTCCACCTCAACCACTCCCCCAGCTTGTCTAGGGGGACTTGCTTTTAATTACAATCAAGTACAAATTAGATTTGTGGGCCATGTATACCGAGCCAATCAGGCGCTTTTGCCAAAATGGCTTTGCTCTCATTTCACTTGATAGTTATCTTTGCAAGTGGAGTAACAGGCTAGTGATAGATTTAACTGACTAGGCATTTTTACATGAGTATTCACTATAATCCTTTACCATTTAATATTCACCAACCATATTATTATTCACTGTTTCACACATACTATTTACTACTTACTAAAATGGTTATTCACTAATCCGTAATTATTATTCACTGTTTCCTAAGTGCTGTTAAGTACTTAGCAAGTTTTATTCACTAGATATTCACTATTCACCAAAATCATTATTCACTAGTCGGTAATTATTATTCACTGTTTTATATATATCATTTACTATTTACTACTCACTCTTTATTATTCACCCAAAGCTGCTAGATCTTTCCTTCACTATCTCCTAGTCTTGACATATGTATATACCTTTCAATTTTAGGCTCTGCGATATCTACTTTTTTTCTTAGACCTGCTCTCTATAGACTCAATTTTGCCTTCTAAGCTTCAAAAAGGGTCAAAAAGGCAAAATTAAACCTATGAGGAGCAAGGTCTAAGACAAAAAGTAGATATCGTAAACCTAAAAATTGAAAAGTACATATGTCAAGACCAGGAGATACTCTATTCATTAAACAAATTGCTTTTTACTGTGCTATTCACAGGCTACAAATTACCAATTACCATTCACTATCCACAATTCACAATTCACTGTGTTAATCTACATTCACACTTTACTACTACTCTTCATACTTCACTCAAAGCTACCAGGTCTATCATTCACCATTTACCCTTTACCCTCCACTATCCACTCTTTATTGTTCACTACCTATTATCTACAAACTACACTTTATAGACTTTACTTTTAATACTTCTTCACTTTTAATTGTCTTCACTTCTAAAATACTTCACTTCTTCACTTCTTCACTTCTTCACTTTATTATAGACTTCACTTTAATAGTCTTCACTTTTGTCACTTTATTACCAATAACAGCCTTCACTTTAGACAAGCTTTACTTCAGACTTACGAGAAGTGAGGATAGGCTAGAAGTGAAGACTTATAAGAAGTGAGGACAAGCTAGAAGTGAAGACAAGCTAATAGTGAAGACTTACGAGAAGTGAGGACAAGAAAGAAGTGAAGACAAGCTAGAAGTGAGGACATGCGAGAAGTGAGAACAAGGTAGAAGTGGGGACAAGCTAGAAGTGAAGACTTGCTAGAAGTGAAGACTTACGAGAAGTGATAGTTAAAGTGCCATTCAATCACGGAGTACGTCAAGGATACGGAGGGTCACAGCATAGCATCAAAGTCAAACTGGAAGTCTTCATATGACTGCATTAGAAAGTAGAACAGCAAGGAGCCCCAAGAAGCCCATGGCGTGTGAGGGCTCATATGTGGGTGAATATGGGTTGGTGTAGAGTTTGTTTACTTCGCTTAGTGAATGCAATTAAGGGATGGAGCAGGATGGAGTTGCCTAATCGAGGCTAGCGTGGAGCTGCCCAGTGGGGCTTAGCGTGGATTCTTGTTGACTATAAATAATAGCTAGCTCTAGGACTTTCTTAGAAGGCTCGCGATCAATCTCAACCTTATTCTGGAATAGTCTTTTGTACGCTCCTAGTGATACCCTGACATGGCGCCCTAAGCAGTAGACCGGAGAGCCATGGATAGAGCTTTACAGGGTCCAATAACTGTTGTATTAAGGCGTACAACCCCCCAACAAAGTGCTCCTGAACGCGTTACACAACCACATATCCACCTAACGTTTAACTTCAGGTCACCACGAACAGACAGAGTTCATCAATGGTCGAGAGAAACGATTTCTGCTTGAGTTATTTTATTTAAAAATATGAAAGATTGAGATTAAATAGTTATTCTTACGCTGAATGTTTTTCTAAAAAGATTCCATAATAGGTATTCATTATATTCTTTTTCTTTATTGTTTAAAATGACGAGACTCAATAGATATCATTAGGTACTTGTTAATTTCTTCTATGTATATTGGGCTGTCTGAGTGACATTAGGAGACATTCAAGTAGTGTTAAATGTATAACTTGCCTTTACACAATTGGTGAATAACACGTACTGGAGCTCCTTTAGGCATTGTAAAAAGTTGGCTTTCACAAAAGATAGCACAACTACGATAGAATAAGATCAAATCGCTGCATGATCCACTAAACGCTTAACATTCTTGACATTGGTTTATCTCATCTTCCTATTGTGGGGTCTGATAATTTTACAATGATCAATCGTCTAAATTAACAAGCTGCCGCATAGATGTAGACTTTCAAGATGGGGTCCAAAGGAAAGCAGTCTTGAAAATCAAAACCAAAATCGTGCAAGTAATTTTTCTAGTATCGCTTGAAGGCTAGATAGGTGAGCTATCAAGGGATCTGAGAAATGTAAAGGTTGATTCAAATATGAAGGAGGATTTTAGTTTCCTACGATCCCGACAATAGCAGGAAAAAATATGGGGATCATTATTTTATGCCCAATCATCGTGGATGTCGATATCTCAGCACCTTGGCCGTCGTTGAAGGGGTGGCTGCTTCCAAGATCTGCCCAATCGCGTTATGCAACGTTATTGCGGCATGCAACAAACCAACCATATCTATTGCATCTTGATTGAGTACACTTACTGTCATAATCTGAGAAGAAGAACAAGAACTTACTCGTGTGACATATAGCGGTTTCTAATGTTAATTACCTCAGATCGTCTCAAGATCTACACAAAGTCCTAAGCGAAGCGACCATATTCATTGATACATAAGCAAAAACTAGAAATTGCCTACTGCTCTCTACAACCCGCTCACTCCTATTCAGCCTCAGATCGGAATTCCAAATAGACTCTCTAAAAGCAAAAAAAGCAAATCCCCTGACTCACAAAAAGGTTACTCGCGGTAGCCCAACACTTGTTTGTAGGCCTAGAAACACTTAGGTTTTCTACAGTATTAGAAAGCGTTAGTCATGAATGACTGCCTGAAAATTTCATCACATATGGGGCAAGGTGCCATTCTTGGCTGATGTTAATATGGTCCGTAGATGTGCGGCAGCTCGAGCGTACCTACCCAGATATTTAGTGCGAAGGTTTCTTACTCTAGGCTACTGCAGATGAGAGGTCATTTTAGAGTTAAACCTTGCCGCCTTGCTTGAAATGGCCAGGTAACTGAGAGCAGGAGTTTCGCAGCTCATGTAAAATAATTCCAATTTCTCTCAAGGCCTTTATAAGCCTCTGGGTTTAACTGCTTGTTAAAAAAGTCCGCCAAGCCACATCTTTTTCGACATACGACCTGTTCTCTGCATGATTTCGGGGGTTTAAATCTCGAATACCGGCATAAAGTTATCGCGTAGAAATCATTGAAAATATACTTTTATCATTAGGATTTAATCCGTAACGTAAAAATGCCGCAGGGATACACAATGTAGACAGCGCATCAGGCAGCCAAGGGAGAATAACGCAACCTGCTTCAAGCCTTTAAACCAAAAGGTTCGTCTGGCAAACAGCTGATAATGCATGAAGACCAAATGCAATGCACATACTCCAGCTCATCTAGAAACAGAAACGGCCTCCCGTGGAAACACGGAATATTTCTTCTGATCTCTCGCAGCATCATGCCTGAAGTGGCTCAAGTACCGAAGAAAAAGAGTTTTCGGTATATCAAACATGGCAACCATGCAAAATTCTTGTGTACTCGTTGTGCACTTTGAGAGTGGGTTGCAATCTGCATGGCTTTCTGCTTACAGTACTGTTGTTCAATAATAATTGGTAGTCAGGGCAAGTGCGGGGTAGTTGCCATGTTGGGAGAGTAAGATGTTGTGCAAGATAGTACGAGCCTCTTAAAAAATGGAGGCGAGAAGTTGTTAGGCTTCCTGATTGTTGTTCTATTTCTTTTAGTCGTAGAGAGAAATGATTCGCTCTTATTGATTCGGTGGAAATTGTACTTCTTACAGTAGTGTCTTCTGAAAACTGTAGCTATGGTCTGTGCTGTTTTGTGTATATTTAGGATGATAGACAACCAGAAAAAGCATTGCGATAATTCACCTGATAATGGTGATTGGACTAATGTTTTGAAGTTTAGACTTAAAATAGACACCCCTTTTGAGTGAATCAGTGACTTTACGTTCTTTATGAGACTGATCAACCAAGATAAAGCAACAGGATAAAACTCGGTACGGACAAACCAGAGGTCATTTTTTGAATACCTGGAAGATAGGATATGGTAAGCCCGAAGACGTGAGCATAGCGATGGCTTTCATCTTGTTTGGATGCCGCTGGTACTCACAAGGCCTTCGGCCAGTTCAACCGAGTGGAATGCGAGACTCAACGGCTTGACAGGAAACTAGAAATCTGTGGAAGGAAATGTTCCGAAGTGACAATTCAGATGCGGGATGTTCGTTGAAATATGCGGCGACATCTAGCCGCGCCTGCATCGATGATGACGCCGAGAGACACGGGTTCCTCCAGGAAGTTCCTAGGGAAATGAGAATCATTCAAGCGCAGGCCAAAATAGTGAGACCCCATATTGTGAGATCACAACGCAACATATTTCAAAGAAGATTTGCATTGAAGAAAAGAGATGAATAACGCTGTAGAATTCAGTTTCAAAGATCCTACAATGTGCTTATTGGTACATTCCTACACAATGTCGTCGGGGATGAGCAGCCGGTTGAGGCTCTTCTCCGAATCTGGATGGCTTATGCCCCTTTTGATGGAACCCGTGAGCTGGACAAGCGATCTGCACCTGCGACGCCTGGGGCGTGGGGCCTCTCCTCGTTTCAAGCTGCAGATCTGCATCTGCTGGTCGGTCTTTATTGGGATGAACTTGCGAGAAAGACTGTGAGGCCCTCCCAAGTTCCGAATCCTCACACCCATACGGTCGCATTGCAGCTGGGCTGGCAGCAACCACAATATGCATCATTACCAGGTGATTCGAATAGCAAAGTAGTGCAATACTGCATGTCCGATCTTAGGAAGATTCTACATCTGCAGACGAGCGCATGATGTAAAAGGGTTTGCGCAAGTTGCTATTCTGGTAGTTCGTTCGGTCATGTTCTTTGAAATTGTGCGTACTCGAGTAGACGGAAACTGATACCTGTCTCCAAGAAACTAGAAAGGGTAAGGCTAGCTCGCTGAAGCCTGACGGCCCAGGAGGGAAATGAACTCGGATTGTCAGGTGGACATCTCCCGACGGAGGCCGTCGGGATGGATGGGAAGCTTCTCGAGAGGTACGGAATAAGTTCATGTCAACACATGGATACACCGTATTGAAGACGATACGACGGGAGTTGAGGATGCCATGCGATTGTGATTACCAAGTACGGTAGGTAGTAAAATAGCCTGGGAGTGGGAGTGGGAGTGGGAGTGGAGAGTAGAGGGGAGGGAGGCCAATGCTTCCCTGAAGCTTCTGAATCTTGACCCGGGAAGAGGGAATTCTTGTGGTCCACAACCTGGAAAAGGCTGGAGGCAAGTCATACATTGGGAATTATTGACAAGGAGTGCTGCATCCGGTTGGCCGTTCCCAGGTTGGCTTTGTCAGGCTGGCTTGCCATACTGGGCGGACAACGTCGCATTTTTAATTTATCAACTCCAGATCTCCAGATCTATCGTTTCCCGTGTGAACCAATATAACGGTTACCAGCTACCAGCTACCAGCTACTCTTAACTAACCCACACAGTTAGTACAGTATACAGTACCTACTGGTACCTGCAGTCCAACTCCCTTCCATCTGACTCGAGCGAACTCTCACGGCTCCATGCTATGCCAGCAGGCCAGCTATCGCCCTTGGCCTCAACAGTGACGACGGACGGTCAGCGACACAGGACAAAAATGTGCCGGTAACGACGGGTCATATTTCCCATAATAATTCGCTTTTTCCCACGAACTTTCTAAGTTTCTACCTTAATAGTGGGCCCATTTTGATTTGGTAACGACGTATCCGGGGGTCGTGGTCGAATGGACACGCGAGAGACAAAATTCCACAAAATGCAGCTCAATTGGTTTGATTGACGCGAGAGCACGAAGACACGGTGCAAGTTGCCTGTGTCGATCCTCCAAAAGTCGGGCCAGTGTCATGCAGGTCCGCCAGGCGGCCCAGGCCAGGGCTCCACGATGCAGCCAGACTGACAGGGAAAGATGAACAGGGTTGCTTGCAAGTAGGCCGCCTAACTTTTCAACGACGACAGACGTCCTCATATGCAACATGGATCAAGCCTCGAGACTTGCTGTACGAAGCCCAATACACACACGCAAAAAACCCCCATCTGCCCTAATCTGCCCCTGGCAACACGCTTCTGCTGACCGAATGTGTGTCATTATGTGCCAGTCGGCACGACTCTCCCTCCCACCCGTCGACGACAAAAGTGGCCCTTTCAGGGGTCCCTACTCCGTACAGAGCAGAAGCCCGCTGAAGCAGCATGCTATCAGCCACTGGAAAAACAACTACTCGGTCATCTAGACCCCGAGGATACCATCCATCAAGCCTAGAGATTGGGCCAAACCCAAAGTCCCGAGCCCTAAAATCGCAGAGAATGGGCAGAAAAGAACAGACCGTGGGGCCTTCTGGCACTGAGCTCACCTGGCCGGCTCGCTAGACACAGGCGACAGATGACCTCAACGGCTCTGAGAGTCTGAGGGAGAAGAGGCCCGATTAGACGTCTCATAGGCCTACGTCGTCTCAAATTTAGGAGTTGGGTCGAAATTGATATGAGAAATTGATATGATATCGAATTTGTGTTGCACCAAGTAGTCCACGACCCCTACCTGGGAATGGACTCATCCCGCTCGTTAAGCTTAAGATACACGCCTGGTCGGCGTACAACCTGGGTTTTACACAAGCACAGACACAAACCACAGCTACCACACATGGTTTATTGTGGTCCTTACCATGATTCTGCTGTCTCACCCCCTTCCTTTCGTGCCACCCAGTGCCCACGAGAGCCCATCGTCGGGACCGCGGACCCGGTGTGCTGGAGAGAATGCGGGTATTCAGTAGACGAATAGCGGACAGCCACTGTAAAGAGCCGCCCAGCCCGATGCCGAGATGGGGGATGTGAAGTCAATCGTTCTTTAGCTGCTCTTCCATCTTCAAAGTTCTCCGGAAATATCCTCCATCTTCCCACGTTGCGCGCGGGTATGGTTGGGGGCGTAGAAGTGGATTGAGGTCTGAGGTTTGATCGACCTGGAAAACGCCATCATTATTGAGAGTGGAGTTGGTTGTATGAAGGACTTGGGACGAAAAAAATCCGATAGATTTCCCTCCTCCCTTTTTGCTTCTAAAGCAAGGCAAGGTTCTCGCCTACCCGCTACAAACAGGGTAACTTGCTCCCTCTACGACCCGACACCGGCTCCGACGTCTCCTTCTCCTTCCAGCATTTTCCACACTAGATCTGAACTTTGACATAGTAGTGGAGGTCCCTACTTGGCACTGAGCATCGTCGCTTCGTCGTCTGTCTGTCGTTAAATCTCCAACAAGCACTCACTCACTCACTCCTTCCATTCTGTGAAGGGCCATATTGCTGTTTCTTTTTCCGAACAGTAAAACACTCGAAGCCGCACTTTCGAGCCCCAGCGCCTACCAACACTTCCTAGTTTGACTGAGCCACATCAGGAGCCTCGTTCGGTGCGAATAACAGGAGCCAGCAGCCAGTCGCGAGGCTTGCTATTGTCATTGATGCCCAGGATTGCCAGTTTCTTGGACTTCGTTTTTATATTCTCTTTCCAGGAAGCTCTTTTGTCCTCAGTGGTGGCGCTGCAGATCGCATCCCTTCGATAGCCGGCATTCCACCCTCAGGTCCCTCACTGCACACTGACTGAACCACTGCACCACTTTATCGCCTTTCTGACGATCCTTCTTTTCTTAGCGGCATAGGCGCGCCCCAACCCCCGGCCCAAAAAACCCCCCGGAGAGGCTTGCGTCTAATCGGCATTTGCATGCATTTATTATTTCCCCGAGGACCAGATCATTCAAGCAATCAAAAGCCCTTCATATGCTCCGTCACTTAGTCTGGTCATGGTAGACTCGTCCATATTCGCAACTTCTTCAAGGACTATCCCATTCCAAGCTCTCCACAATCACAGCAAAATACAGCATTGAGTCTTGAGTCGTACCCACACCTCACGCGTCATTTCACCAAAGGTCCTGACTCCTGACTTAAAAAAAAAGATCTTCCGTCGTGCTGTCAATCTCCCATCTAGATCTGCTTGATCGTACATCACCACGGCGCCAACCGTTCTTCGTTACCACTCAGCAACAGACTTGAAATCTGATCATTGAATGAAGGCGACCAACGCTAAATCGCCTATTTTCAGTGCTGCCAAAGACCACGATATCTCACGTTGTTGCGCACATTGCTCTCCAACCGCTGGAGTAAAATGCGAATAGAATTCAAAGTGTATTTGAACACATATCACTAGTCTTGGTTGGGTGGTAGTGCGACGTTTTCGTTGCCCAATCAGAAAAGACACCAAAGGAAAAACTTGGAGAGCGGACGAAGGGGATTTTCATCCATACTCGCTACCCCTTCTTTGCCCCTCGTCAAAACCTCGCCCAGACAAGCATTCCCCAAGCTTCGCAGCACAAATCCACAATTGCCCACTAAGCCGCCATCTGTGCTTCACGAAGCGGTAGAGCAGTCTCCTCGCCATCTTTGGGCTTCCTTCGCACGGGCTCCGTCAACGTTATCAGTACTACTCATTCGACTGGTTGAAGGTGGTTTGCACGCTTGACGCCGAGAAGTGCTCGTCTCAAATTCTCAACTCTATATTCGACATTCGCGTCTTTTTGGTGAGATTGGACATAGGCGCTTGCCCTTTGATTACCCAGATTCAGGTATCTCGATCAATGCGACCTGGTCTTTGCACCTAACTTCTCAAAGCCCCCTTTTGAGACTTCCCAAGTAATTTGAGAACGACCATTAAACCAAAGCTTCGATCACCGAGCGCTCGTGGTGCAACATTTCGCTGTCCCTTTTCAAGCTCAGAAGCTGCGAAGTTTTGAAACGAGGCCTGTAAAGTCGGTTGAAGCCTTCTAGAAGACTTGTAACGTGGTTGAAGGTAGCATTGAATGCGACACCGTTGAAATAAGACACCTTGCCCTAGTTCCAGGGCGAGCACAGTCTTGAAGAGGATACGGACAGGTCAGCGGAACAGGCCCGGTTCGCCATCAAGTCTCCGGTTTCGATTCGCCTTACAAGTAGTCTCCTTGGAAGAGACTAGGAGATCACCCCGCAAGGTCATTGCTTGACGCACCCACAAGGCGAAACCCAGGATCGACCCAGCGTGAAATTGATGTGTGCGTGTTGACAACCCAACCCGGCCAATACACGTCTTCATCGCGCCTGCGCTTGAGGTTCTCAAAACTATACAACAGCCCAAGCCCAGGCCCAAGTCATCTCTCCCTTCTCGATACACTCGTTAGGCGACAGACAATCCTCACTATCGTAGCGTTAGCCCTATCTGTCCAGTCCTGCTCTAGCGACACATAAGGCTCCTACTTCTCTGTCAACCGCAGCGGGGACGGCGCTACCCTTTTTCAGCCTAAGAAAATTCTGCACCAAGCAAGCTTCAAGAGGCTCAACCAGCGCGAAGACCGCCGTCGCAACATCATATATCTGGATTCGCCCGGCTTGCGTTCTTGATCGCACCGGATCAGATTCTCTCAGGCCGGTTCGAAGAAATCGCCCTGCCGAGCAGGCACCCCCGTGAAAAGCAGCCAAACTGGCACTCCTACACGCGACGCCAGTCCCTCTGACGGCGACGGCGCATCACTTCGAATCGTTGGCGCGAAGCTCGTCGGTGGCGGGCGTGGAACGTGGCATGGACGAGAACAGTCGGCGACGTAGGCAGAATGAATCGCCCTACCAAGGTTCAGATCCTCGATTTAATCAGAATGCTTCCAGTCAAGGTCGTCCTGGAGGATTTGCGGGAGGATCGGCCGACCGGTATCGAACTTCTGGTGGTCCATTGACGACATCACCATCCGCCGGACGAGGCTCGGGGGCAGGAGCGAGCTACTCGGGTTACTACAACACAGAACCGCAATCTTCCTTTGGAGCCGCGTTGCCTGCGAACACCATGCAGTACCCTTCGGGCTATCAAGACCAGCGCCAGCAGCAGCAGCAACAGCAGCAGCAAGGCTTTACTACCTACAATGCTGATCTCAACATGTACAATGTGGGACAGCAAACACCTCAAAGCGCCGTCTTTGACTCTTCGCAGCAATTCCAGGCACGGCAAGCCGCATTACCGATGGGCTCGTTGGACGTTACAACACCATACTTCTCAGGCGAGCCAACTAGTGCGCCAGGCGCTCCAGGTTTGCAACACCATGCTTCCTCAGGCTCAGCGGCCGTCTATCAACAGCATCAACAGAGCCCAGGAGACCGCGCGCCCATGCTTCAACCCGGTGGCTATTCGACTGGCATGGCAATGGGGATGTCTCAAGGCGCGCCGGATATCATTGAAGACGAATTCCAGGCACAGGGCCCAGGAATGGAGGCAGCGTATACCGCGTACCAGACGGCCCTCAAGGAGATCTTCCAGAACATCATCCACGGCCGCCTTGCGACTGCGGGACAATCCCTCCTCGAAGTCTCTGAATGGCTGCTAGGTCACGTCGGCGATCTAGGTATGCATCTCTTTTCTTCTGTTAGATCCTATCCACTAATCCTTTTTCTGATCAAGGCCTTACTGTAGACGAAGTGGCACTCCATAGCGATAGAATCCGTCTATGGGGTGAATTTAACACAGCATGGCTCAGCATCTTCACCAAGCAGAAGGACTTGCTCGAATCTGGCCACCGAATTCAGCCTCCTCAAAATCTCATGACGACAGAATTCATCCACAAGATGGCCAAGGATCTGATTCGTATGTGCGATGCAGTCGAAAAGCACGGTCTGGTTGATTACCAATATGGAGTGGCAGAAGAGCAGATTATCTCAAGTAGGCATTGACCATCTACCACTGATGAAACGGACTTTGCTAACCACAATACACAGTCTTGACTGACTGCCTTGATTTACAAGAATCGATAGAAGGTGGCGCACCACAAGGACGTGCTCCACCTTGATTGCCTTCAGCCTTTATTGTTCATTATGAACTGTATCTGTCTACTGTTTTAATTGTTTTTCTTTTACTTATACCACGACGCCTTTTCTTGCGACTTTGAACCCCCATCTTCGTTTTATATTCGTCTTCGTTATTTTTTTATACAGCGTTTCCATCATGGTGTTGGCGGGAATTTGTTTTGTTGTGGGTACGGGAGCATCTGGTTGCATGGCATTGTACGAAGGGATTGTTTTTTCAGTCACAATGGAGCCATGGTTGGGAGCATCTTCACCTCGAGGGAATGATGCGATTGAGATGAAATGTTTTGATGTGGGAAAGAAAAAGTTCTAAAGAGCGATCGCTTTCACAAGCATCTTGTTTTGGGTGGCTTTGCTGGGTGGGGGGGCTTATGGAGTGCTTCTGGGTTTGTTTGGTGATGATGGATGGATAAATGGGATTTGCCTTGGAAAGCAGATCTTGCTGCTCGGATTGTACTTGATACTGTATATTTCTTTTCTTTTCTTTTTTTTTCCTTTAGGCGAAGGAGGTGTTTGCACATAAGAATTTTGATGGTGGACGGAGAGGATGGGGTTTGGAGGTAGAGAGGAGTGTGTGGAAGAACAACAAGCCTTCTAGGGCCAGTGGGAGTAGTGGGAATGATTTCGCTTAGATCAACTGAAATGTAAAGTTCTGTTTTAAAGCCGGGGGCTCAATTTCTCGTGTTGGACCTATTGCAGTCTACGGTATCCACAGGTATGTCGTCCTTTATTTCTTCTTTCAACACTTCGCCGGCCCGCCATGGAATCGAAAATCCCGAGCGGAATATTGTCTCACCCGGATCTTCTTGGCTCTGTCCGAGCGCGGTGTTCGATTCTGCCCTTTGCGTTTTGGGGTTGAGGTTTTGCGTTTCAATCTTCCTGGATGTTTTCCGAGAGGGACCGAGTTTGGCCGGCTCCACTACCCGTTTTCCGAAAAGGATCATGCGGGGAGGGCAATTCTTGGAATTCATTTGGATGCAATTGGGATTTTCGTGTAAGGCTGAGGGCGTGTAATCTACGGTTTTGCTTTTGGGGATTCTTCTTTTCTTGGGGAATGGGGCATTTGATCCTTTACACATTCAGCAGTGAGATATCATGCTCTATTATTGCACAAGAGTCTAAACTTTTGTTTCCTTGTATGCTGGTTTCCTGTTTCTTGCCAACGCACATTTCTGAATTTGATAGGTGGAATTGCCGATGTCGTGGAGTCACCCTTGACACTTTCGTCTCTTATCTTTTCTGTATGCTGTTCCTGTCTGTTTTCAGGGGGGGGTACAGTCTCACAACTTCAAGCTATTGGAAATTGAAGTTGTTCGTTTAGCAGGGGTCAAATCTTTTGGCCGTACCAATCGCCTTTCTTAAAGGGGAAATGCGATGCGATATCAGGGTAGGATTTCCTCTTGCCCTTGCGATTCAGCAATTCTGATTGGTGGATGATCAGTGACAGGGTTTTGACGAATGACAGGCGAATGTTTAGCGAGGGGAAAGGAAGGGAGTTGGTATTTTTCAGCAAGGAGTGTAAAGATGATTCCGAGTCCTGGGATAGCTCGATTCAGGGGTCTTTGATCTCATTTCTGATATTTCGTCGTAATGATGGCACGTTGTAGGGCTGTGGCTAAGCGCGGACAAAATAGACGAAGATGAGGCTGCATATGTGTTGGTTACTGGAGCTGTGGCTGAAGGAATATACTGGTAGCTAGGCTGCCCATAATCTTTTCTTCTTCGTTTTCAAGTCAACAAAATGATCGGCAGTGGAGGATGCATACTGCGGAGGTGAGAAACTCGGGACTTTTTTAACTTGAGGGATCGACGCTGAGGCTGCGTCCGTTTTAATCCGAGGTCCTTGTGCCTGGATGTATATCAAAATTCGGTATATCAAAAGCCATAACAGGATTAATTGTTGAAGGGATAGACGGGTAAGGCTGCGTAAGATGTGGTTATGACCGCTAGTTGATGGACCAAGGATCGACCGATGAGGCTGAAGGGCTTTCGATTCTTTCTATATTTGATGTATTGAGATCAACTTTACCAAGATCTCAATGAAGAATGACCTGATCTTGAAGTATGTGGCATGATAGGATTTCTGTTGGGCTGAAGAATAGAGATACCCCTCTGGTCCTGCCGGCTGGAGAAAGTAAAGAGGAAGTGCGTGGAAGCTGCTTGGGTACCTACCGGTAGTTTAATGAGCGCAGAAGAGACATTATATGCAGGTAGTTCAATTGGGTACGGATGGGCCCGACGAGGAAAGGATTCTTTCTTTTTGCTGACGGAAGGATCACGGGAATATGTTTCGGGGATATTCGACGTGTGAGTAGGGATGTTATTTATGGTAGCGCTAGAGAAGATACCTGTAAGGCAAGGGTTGAGAGCATGAATTGCTGATGAGTATTTGGTCAGTAAACTAGTATATGCAGTAGTGAGAAAACAGCTGAAAAGTAAATTCAAACATCAGTAGACTCTAAGGCTTCTAGTCAATTAAAGACTAAGAAAGATAGTACTACCTATTGGGTAAAGGTTCGAGGAACGCCACTCCATCTTGCGGCTGGAGGACCAGCAATTTCGGCTGTTGCACTGGTACCGAGCACCAGGGAGCCGAATTGTTTTCTAAGTCTGTGTTGACTAATGAAATTCTAGTACTTCTCGCTTAATACTCTCCTGATGAAATAGTCAAAAGGTCCCAAAAACGAACTTCGGAGGCTCGATCAGAACTCCGACTCTTGTGCGGCGATACTCCTTTATCCATGTAAGAGAATTTGGTATTTCTTGAACTCTGGAATTATGAAATACGAATACGGGTTGAAAGTAAGATGTTATAACATGCTTTGCAATTGAAAAGATATCAACTCAAAGTGACCAGTTTCTTCCTACTTTCGAGCAGGAATTTGCGTTGATTTCCGCTATTTCCGCTACGTCTGATTATGAATGCTTGCGCAATTCAACGAATAATCAAGCAATGCCTATCTTTCTGGGTAATAGACTTTGCAAATAAACTTCCTTATTATTGGAGCGCAAAGATCACAAAATGCCGCAATTTCACTAGCCAAGAAAGGGATGTTGAAAAATGACTCGGGATTCAACAAAAAGTAGTGCCAGATTTGTTTGTACCTGTAAAGTCAGGAACTTGCCCCGTAAAGTGTTGGGGTTTGAATTAGGGCTGGGTATTCCCGTCTTGGATTCAGCAGATCAAGGTTTGGAAATTGGAAAACTAACTTTTGAATAAGTATCGCCGAATCGAATCTGATCCTTACTTGAACGACCTATATCAGCCCAAATATCATTGAATTTAAGGTTTCAAAACTCACATGGGTTACCTAAGAAATCTCACCAAGCCGCGTATTCCCAAACCACAATTGAACGGATTTTGTTGAATTCATGCTCGGAATACCGAGTGAAGACTGAGAACCAGAATATATATCAAGAAGCAATTGAAAGATCAGCTATCTCTGTGTGGCTTTCTGGTATCTTGGTCTACCCAATATGTAAGTGCAATCTTTGAACCTTACTGTTCGAGGGCTCTCCCGCGCTGTATTCTTTAGAAATTTGGATGGAAACGTTAAAGCAATTCTTTGATTCTGTATCATTATGAATTGTTGCTTCAAACCAATTAGTAGTAATAAATATCGTCGATGAATTAGTCAATACACCTTCATGATTTGTATTATCCCTGCAGCCCTTCAATAATGGGCGTCTTTTGACTCGCTTAGGACTCCTGGACCTGTTAGGAGCTCACTCGCCCTGATACCATAAATCGGCTGAAAACCAATTTAATGTGTCCAGCATATTTCAATTCTTCAGAGGTTAGAAAGGTTTTGGTGGCTGATACAGTTCATACCCTTTTATCATTTTTTGTCAAGTAATGGTGAAAAGGGAGGTGAATGTTTACCAAAAGAATACATGCGATTCACTTACTCTCATCGTCACAACACCCGCCCTTGTAGATTTTCTAGGGTGTCGTAGGGAAATAGAATATAATCGTCAGAGTTCTGGAGAATGAAGAGTTGATAGACCACATCTTCATTCATCTATCACTGCAAGCTACTTTATATCGTTTCGACATCATCTACGTGGAACCAGCCACCAATATTAAAGACTGCTGAATTCATATACCATCATGCCAGCTCAGCAATGATACTCTCTTAGCTCAAACTTAACAGCTCATTGGCAGTTTACGCCTTGTGGTTCATAATTATACGCGTAACTTCTTCAATCGAGAATTCTCAGCCAGCTTTTGAAGCCTTTCGATGTGTGGACTCAGCTAATCCCACAATTTAGATACTAGAGATCCTCTAAGTACCATGGTATAACAAGGTAGCGTCCTCCATTAGATGAACACTTCCACGTTCTGTCGCCCTCGTTAAGGAACTCCGAAGTTGAACGTCCTCTTAGTGAGCCACTGTAGATTGACTTTCTAATAGTATATATATATATAGACATAATTACTACTTTAGAAGTCTGCGCCCAGCCCTTTGAGGGGTTCTCCAGGGACTTCTATTTTCGTGAAAAGAGCATATAAATGGAGAGAAATACTGGTTTTATAAGACCCCCAACTTTACGAAGCCCAATACAACAGCAATCCTGTCAATATTGAGATTTGAAGAAAGGCGGCACCAGTTGGTGGCTTCCGGTCGAGAGAAAGTGACAACGAATTCTTTAAAAAGGCTTATCACTAACTAATGTAAACTATTTTATTCTACATTTAGAACAGTTTGTATTAATAAACCGAAAAAGTTAGAATAATCGAGGTAGTTATCTTAAAACATTTGGAGCATTTAAGTAATTTCACTCAATTTGCTCTGATAAAAAGAAGAATATTTCTGCCACTTTTCTTTCCCATCAGGGGGTTGAGTACGCATGTGTGATTGTTTGGTCCCAGAGTTCATCTTATGGGCGGGCTGGAACATTCTGAGAAATGATACAATTGACGATTTCAAATCTTCTTCAGAGCTATTGACGTGTTGTGGAATCAATATTTCGTCACACTTCCCTGTAGCATTCCCTGCAGCACTAGCTCTGGTTGAAGTATTGAATGTCCACATGTATAGTAATTTTCTTCTCGATGTCGTGGGAATTGGCTTGATTATAATACTACTCTGGAGACCTTTAGTTACCCTATTTATCTTAGCGATAACCCTTGGCGATAGAACTTCCTATTACTCGGCGTACACTTTGCTAAAGTAAGGTCATACCAGAAAGAGCTACATGATTAGAATAGTTGTGCCAAAATATCAGGACAGTTAATTTCGCTACCTTCATATGTATCCTATTATCATAGGATAAATACGCCAGTTGTTCTAAATTCCTTGCAAAATCTCTGACAAGATTACTAGGAAATTTAAGATGTGTAGTTCTTACTGTTTGAATGGTGCGAATAAGCCGAAACAATTCAACTGAACTGCGAATTAAGTTTCATGGGGATCGAGGGCAAAATTATATCAAAGTTTTCAACCCTAGTGCAAAGTTTTGGGGTTTAATTCTGAGGTTTGAAGTCAACACGTCTCTAAGCAATGTGGTTTTGTGCCTTGTGGGGCGTTAAGCAAGTAAATTGAACCTCTGGTCCTATTGATAAGACTTTGGTGTGCAACTTGTAGTGCTGCTTTCTTCCAAGCTTGAAAGTTGTCATGGGGTACAACAAATCCTCAGCGATAATGGGACGAAGGTTTAACAGACTCGATCACTCTCAGTATCATATTTGTCGGGTTCTCTTGTAGACAACCATAATTCGTGCAGAGAAGAACTGCGGCAAAGGCGCTGGAAAGCATCCTTTGACCAGCGACGAAGCTTGATGCAACTCCAACTCCGAAGGATCCATGAGTCTTGGTTAAAGTGCAGGTTGTATGTTCCTTGGAAGAACTCTACTACAAGAAGAGAAGTGGTCCAGTTATGTATCATTGTCCTTCTTGTCTGCTGTGGAAACCTTGAGGAACGTTTTGACCTCCAAAAGGTTACAAGACTTATCGAGGGAAGTTGCATCGCAATAGTCAGAAATCTGCTCTACTTACATGTCTAAAGAGGCAACTAGAGTACATTTCTATCAATCCTCGTTCTCTTGTCAAAAATTGGGCTTGCGCAGGGCAGAGGAAGGTGCGACAGTTATCTGGGTAGACCTGATCCCATGATAGACAGGAAGTCTAAAGATGCTCACCTATTGATCTGCTCAACAGACCCATCGATAGTAACCACCAGGCACACCAATTAAATAGATAAGGTTGCGCCCTTTTGGTAATGGCAAAACTTGTCTTCGAAATCATTCATATATAACTTATGGCCAATCCAAGCTCCCTTTTCTACCCTATTTTGCTGGTTCGCTGGTTTGCTCGCTCACAGGTGCATTTCATAGGCCATTTGAACTTTGATGATAGACTGGTGTAAGCAATTCAGCGAGAGCGATTTCCTAACTTGATGGATGATTGACTGACTTTTTGCACGATCTGGTGTGGACTTTGTATTAAGCGAGGCTTAACCGATTGGCGAGTTGGGGGATGTACGCGGGAACCTTGGATGAACAAATTGAAGAAGTGGAAAAGAGAGGGAGGAAATTGGGATAAGGGAAATTCCCTATTGAGATGATATGGCTAATGGAGCACTTCCTGTTTCTGCCTTCCCATGCCAAATCCAGCATGTCTATCTCATCTCTAAAGCCTTCCAATACCCCCACTACATGAATGAAACGAAAGGACAGCACAACCTGCAAATCTCAGCTAGCTATCTAAACAATGCGCGGTTTTAACGTGAGGAAAAATTAATCTAATGTGTAGTGTATTTTTGTTGTACATAAGAAAAAGCCGAGATCCTGCGGCTTGAGATGCTAACACCCGAAGCAAAGTTGTCTATTTTGATGACCGGTTAATCCGGATAAAACTCCATCAGCATGAACCAACCCAAGAAGGCTGTCGTCAAGAAGGAAAACCGGGCGAAAGTGGTGAAGATCAGAATAGGCAGGCGGTTGGCAGGGGCAGCCAGTGTAGAGATACCAACGAGCATGAACCAGAATCCACCCATCATACCCCAGAAAGGTGCCCACCAATGCAGTCGCTCAACCTTGGGGATGTACCATTTTGCCTGTAGACGCTGTTGTAGCACGATCGCCGCGCCGAAGAAAAAGGCGCCACCCATGAAGAGTGGAACACCGGTGACGGCGGCTGGTATCTGACCTGCTGGGAAGACATTTGGTAGTTGGGCGATACTGGAAATCAACAAGGTGAGAGCGGCGAGAAGCTGGAACAGACCGGCCTGGAAAGCGGTATTTGGGAGGTAGACTGATTTGAATTGTGCGATCGCGGGAAACCATACGAAGTTGGAGCTGCCTACGAATGCAGGCTTGTATCTTGCCGTAACACTGAAGCCCAACTTCTGCTTCTTCTTTTCCCATTCCTCAATATCCCCTCGATCGACGTTGAAGGCGGCTATGAGACCCAGGTAAATTCCCATTGGTAGTGTAAGCATTGGTATGATGAGAGTTATCGGAATAGCGATATCCTTTTCTCCTGAAAATACGCCTTGTGGTTGTGTGAAGGAAGTTAAATTGAGTAGCGAGTTGATGGCGAAACAAGTTTGGGTGAATGTCAAGGTTGTTGCGACTCTCCATCCCATATCTCCAGTTGGGTAAACCGTTGCCATTCGATACAGGCGATTTAGTGGTCCAGAATAGGTGAGTTGAGTGACTGGTTCCCATAAATCATCCTCGAACGAACAGACGGAAAGTCGATCTTCGTGACATTTTGCCTTGTAGGACGCCCAGTCAACGGGTGTAAAAGTTCGAATTGGTGAAACCTTCCTTTCCTTCTGGTCCTTATCCTTCTTGTGGCCGTTTGGTAGTCGGGAAGTTGGAAGCCCAGGATGTCTCTGCGGATTATAGCTAGGATTGTAAACAGTTGTCTGTAAATAAGACGTTTGAAGAGGCGCGGAGATATCCATGATTAAATAAGTCCGTTATGAAAGAAAGAGAAAATGGCATCAAATGAATGTGAAATACGGTGCCAGCCCTGATTTTTCCAGAATCGAAGGATCGCGGGGCCACAACACCATATGTACCTGCATGGAAACTCCCCACGGCAGTCCGAGCAACTTTTTCTTGTAGATCAAGTCTTGGGGAAACGTTCCAGGAGGCAAACCCTTGTACTGTGCAGTAAGATCGACGGCAGGTTATTCAAATTAGATCCTCTCGACCAATAGCTGTTTACAATCTCGATAAAACTCAAGGTACGAGTACAGTTGGCGCTCGATCGTGGCTCGCACTGCGCAGTTGACATTCAAAGCGGCAGTAAACAACTCTTTCGTATTCCAATTTCCATCTTTCCAGAACCGTTCATACGAAGTATGTTTTGACGCTTCAGAGGACTGAGATGAAAATATTTACCCAAAAGCCTTCGGTGAAAGACTTATTAGATCAATTTGGAAAAGCTGAGTAACAGCAAGGCCGTTAGCTGTACTTGACACAGCCCTAACGGGAACTCCAGCTGCCATCTGAAGATGGAGGATTCATTCAGCCACTGCCGGAGCGGCGTGAGATGAGGAAAACTTTAAAACAAAACTAGCGGTGCAACCCCCTATATTCGCTTGGCGTTTCGGAATTCCAACGTCCATTGAAAATATGAAGAAAACATCATAACACAATTGTCTAGAACGTGAACAACAAATACCAATTGCAATACCAGATGCTTGTGCCTCACTCGTCGACGGTCTATTCAGAAGCTTGTAGCGCGCGCTATTAGATATAGGCTGCATTGAGATGCGTGGTACGGAACCTCCTTAGGCCCAACTGATCACCACGTGAAACACCTCATAACCCACTTCTCTCCTACAATTGCACGTCTGAGAAAATTGTGACAATTATCTCCGGCCTCACGATCCACGGGTTCAGACGGGAGCCCGGAGACTTTAATTAGTCTGAATCCAAGAAGTTTTAATGCAAAAAATGTACAATGACATGGTTTTCGGCCTTGGGCATCGACGCAATTGATGGAACTGGTGGAATCTCGATGATATGTTGGCAATAACCGCATCGATAGTAGCCTATATCGTATTGAATCGATAACGTTCTGGTGGCCCGAAAGGCTCGATATGCTACTTTACAAGGCTTCTGATCTTTTTATCGAGATCATATCACCTTCAGCTTGGATACCTACTTATCGTATGATTATTCCCAGATTTCAAATCCGCCAGCCAGTAATTCTCCCTCGCTACGTACGAAGTGTCCCTCGTGGAACAATCTGGAAAGTTATCTGACCCATATTTACCCACTTTCCAAGTCTTTCAGCCTCAATTCTTGACCCGTTCTTGCGCATACCCAAACAAGGACTGGCCGGTAAATATCCAGACTGGATTCTGGACAGGATGTCAATATCGAGTACCAAAGCCATGTCTGCATAAGATGGAATTCCATAACATGTATGGGTTTTGACCCTGACCCATCGAAAGTTATGACTGGTCAAAAGTGTTCGACTAACTGAAAAGTTTGTTCACTGAAAAGAGTTTGACCAAATGAAAAACCCAACCCATTAAAAGGTTTAACTAAGGCCGAATAAGAACACTAACCCTCGGCTCGTAATACGAGAAAGAGAATTAGGTAGTTTCTAATATCGGTTGTATTATTGTAGATAGATTTGAGTCATCAATCTGGATTTTGTACCAACTATTCTAGTTCTTCTAACCTCCAGAAAATTGCAAGATCCCACCAACAATCGTGGGGACTTAACTGGTACCTCATTGCTCTCTAAAAACAAGAAAGCGGGCTATTGACGCCAATAGATTATAAAGACCTTCAAGACCTCGATATACTGTAAATAAAGTCAAACCATAACTCGGTTACATAGCTAGATCCTCGACTCTTGTTTCCCAGCTCCTTACCCCATAGACGCCCGATACTAGCCTCGTTACAAAAACCCCCAGGGATGGCTTTGAGACCCTCAATCACCCGCAAGAAACTAATACTCATTCATATACCCTAGCCCGGCAAAATCAAAGCATAAACAAACTGCTCCCCTACCGATCGCAATCAACAACCCTATCCTCTGCTCGAAACCAAAAGTCTGTCCAAGAATCGACGAACGTACAAAGGTTTACAAGCACCACAAGCCCTACAAGTCTTCTCATCCACATAATCAACCCTATTTCAATAAAAATCAAGGCACAGTGAATGCATTGGCAACTGCTTTCGTAAAAAACTGACGAGCAACTAACTAGATATATATCAGTGAATTCCTCTCTAGCTTTTCAGAATTTGAAATGTAAGAGAATAATATTTGTGTGTTCAAAGCAGAATTCGTCAGAGTCTGAGCTTGTGTTTCGCCCTTTCTGCCTTTCTGCCTCATTGGAATTTCTTTTAGTACAGGCTGGAAGGTAAGATTCGATGTTTTCAACGTTGAACTTAAGGTTGAAATGCACTGTGGGCGATTAATTATTTTTCGGTTTAGTTTTAGTGTGTGTTTCTCGAAGTATGGATGCTGCTGCAGCACTTATATAAACGATTTTCTCTTATAATTACTCGCTCACTCGCTCCATGGCTTGAAAAAACAATAAAGAAAGCGAGATATTCCAATAAACCAGTAAGACACTTTTTACAGTATTTTACTCCTAGCAGGTGAATACAGAAATCTACTGCGCAATATCATCCGATCATCAACGCCTAGCGTCATCATCAAACAGTCAAGTAACAAATTAGATAGCCTTCTCTGGTGATCTTATCCAGATGACTTCTCGTATGATACAACCTTACCATATGTCTGGGATTGGGTGGAATGACTGTGAATCATATACTCAGTGAATCATATATTCAGAGAACCATGTGATGCGAAGAGAGTAGTGAATGAGGAAACAAGACAATATGAGCAACAAACTGAACCATCATTCAAAATGCAACCCACAAGTGGAATTGAGAATGAAAGAGACGACATTCACTTGAAGTAAAAGGCTATACCCTGTTTCTACGGCGTGGAGATCAAGTCCAGAAAATATCTTTATGGGAGCTGTAGAAATCCAATCCCTGATGTGAATTGAGATAGTGACGCTTTCTCAATGATATAACGAATGAACATCCTGGATTTCTCGTTTACCCTACCTCAGAACATCTTAGAGACTGTGAGGTTTCTGTAGCACCAAGTGCCATACCTCCCCGTATTCATAGTGCCCTCCTAGCGCTTCTTTCAACGAAAGAGCGGTATACAAAACTAAAACCAGAAAACCAGAATTAACCAAGTCACAGAAGAATTCGAAAACATGCATTTTGTAAGAGCAGACATTGTTCATTACTATCTGCATAACCATAGGTGCTGTTCATGTAATCTTCAGGTCTTCACACCGTCGAAGCATATTATTTACCGTACAATGAGTTCTTCGTGCATTACATCTCGGGGTAATCATCAGTGTACGAATCTACATACGATCTGTCAGAGCTCAACGAACGATCCCATCTTTGAATGTGGTGGTTGCATCGTACATCGGGTTCGTTTCGAAGGGAAGTGTTGGTATCATATCTAGAACTGATCTGTAGGCGATACCATGAGTATATATAGAGGCAATGAAGAAGTGGGAAGGAAAATGAAATAGACATACCCAAAGTCATACTCATAGAAACATCCGTATTCTCCACCATCTTTGTAAACTCCTCAAAGCTAATCTTCCCATCGCGGTCCAAATCCGCTTCCATAATCGTCTTGTCCACAATCTGCTGCAACTGCTGGTCCTTCAAGTTACTCCCCACCATCATCTTGAGCACGATGAAGAGTTCCCCATTACTAATGTATCCATCCCGATCGATATCGTAGACTTTGAACGCGAAACGTAGCTTTTGCTCTTTATTTCCCCGGGCTGAAAAGGCGGAGAGCCCCGAGACAAATTCCTGGAAATCGACATCTCCGCCTCCGTCCTCGTCGAAGATGGCGATCATGCTGGTGTAAATGTTAGTTTTGGGAGAGAATTGTGATACGAGGCTGTACGGACCGGGTGGCTAGGGGGTTGGAGGAGATTTGGGGCAGACTCAAGAACTCCTCCCGTTCGATGGTTCCAGAGTTGTCCTAGGCAGTGTGAGTATGCATTACTTTGAGCAGACCGAAAGAGGGCTATGCGAACCTTGTCAAGCTTCATGAACCGCTTGCGTATTCTCTCAACCTCATCGCGGTCAACTGCCTCGTATTAGCTCTCAGCCTTGTAAGCCTGCATTGCACCGGGGCGTTTTCATACAGTTGGATCCCTGGACAATGTTCTCCAGCATAGCACTGCTAGCGTTACCCATCTTGAAAGTTGTTGTGTTGTATTCGTGGGTGTGGGGTAGTGAGGGGTGTGGACGGAGGGGAGTTCAAGGTACGAGTACGGAGTAGACGACAGAGTAGGTGAGAGCGATTGGGAGTAACTAGCGCTAAAGAAGTGATTTAATTGTCCGAGGCTTGATCGTGAGTGAAGATCAAATGACCAAGGCAGGAGAAGTGAAGCTGAAGTCGTAAATTATTAACTACCTCGAAGGTTGGCACCGTGAATCGAAATTGGCTGCTGGATACTCCCTGATAGAGCAGACAAGAGAGTGTCGTCAAGGCCCAATATCAGATTCATTAAGCGATGGCGGTGGGTCCGGCCCAAAGTGGTTTAGCGTGCGGCTTTTTCGACGCCTCAGGCACAAATACACGCAAAATCAAGCTGAATCACGGAACAAGGACCACCACAATGCGCGATGTTGCAGGGAAAAGTTTTGCATCATTGAACGACAAGCCATCAACAAACGATTATCTATCATCAACAGAGCCACAACCAACGATGTTGTTGTGATCGGAACCTCGTTTTCCATCGCAACATGACCCAAATATCATCTTCCCAAATTTTCAGCGTGAAAAAGTCGCAGTCACGCGTGGAAATCCTCGCATTCACCCCGTTACACAACCCGCTATCGCCATGCGGCCCCAAGCTCCGAGAGTCGTGAGGCAACGCAAACTCAACAAAAGTGTCCCCCAACCGGTTCTTAGAGAAGACCAGATCGAGTCCGCTGAGTTTGACTCACTCCAGAACCAACAACATGTTGAAACTGGGGTAGAGCGGTCAGAAGAAAATGTGAGTTTCACGTGATGTCATGACTTGTCTTTAAGTCACGTGTCTTACCCCGTATTTCATTATTTGCTGACTCGATGATTAGGAATACCATTTGCAGGCGGCCTTGGCAGCCAACTCGGGCAGAGCAGAGAAGGATGAGGAAAAAGAGATCCCTGCGCCTCCGGCACAGGAAAGTACTGACATCAAATACGATGAGCTGTACACTCTGCAATTCGTCCGCCCTAATACTTACATCCGCTTTTCCGATACTGTCGAAGAAGCTTGCGGTTGTCCATATGACATGACAACCGAGGACGACGCCTTTTTGAAAGGGTACAATCAAAAGAAAAGTGCGAGCAATCGATGCTCGGAGGATGACTTTGAGAAGATAATGGATGTGTTTGAACTCACTGCTCAATCCCAGGCACCTTTCGCATCTGTTGACAACCACGTCATTCCTTTTGAGAGAATGAAGCCGGAATTACTGAAGACACAAATTGGCCCAAATGGACTACCACTAAAACAAAATATGGTCGATAAGCTCTTGGGGTTCGCTAAAGATATTTACGAGCACTGGAGAGAACGAAGACGCATTTCGGGGAATAATCCAGTCCAACCAAGTCTGAAGCGTGAGATACACCAAGAGAATGATGATGCCGATCCGTATGTTTGTTTCCGTCGTCGTGACGTTCGGGCACCTAGGAAGACCAGAGCTCGTGATGTGCAGAGTACCGACAAGCTGAAGCGGTTGAGGAAAGAAATCGAGGATGGCCGCGCTCTCGTTGCAATGGCATTGCAGCGTGAGAGAACAAAACGAGACCTTTTGAACATTGACAAAAGTATCTTTGAACAACGTGCAAAGCTCAAGGAGGCCAAGATTAGACTTGGCATCAAGGGCGATGACGAGGATCTCATCAACCAAAAGGTAAGATATCTGAATCCTGATTTAGCGATCACCGCTGACTCAAAGCAGCCACAGAAGAGAAAGATCTCGGATTTCGCTCCCACCATGCAGCGTCCACCTCCAGGTCAGCAGCTACGCATGCCGCCTCATGTTGATGGCCGATTGCTCAATACTGAACTCGTACAATTGCGTGATCTGCTTGCGCAACGGCAGCGTGAACTTGACAAAGAGGTCGAAGAAAAAACCATACAGCATCGCGTATGGAACCAGAATCATATCGATGTAACCCGAGAACCCCTCTCGCCAGTCCATGGGCAAGGATCCGATACTGGCTTCCGTCCCGCTACAGCACAGTACCAATACTTGATGACACCTCCATCATCTGTGACTTCAGAATCATTTGACCACCCGTCTCCAGGTCATGAAAATCATGAGCCACTTACAGTTCGATACAGCAGTCCTCCCCATGAAGAAGAAAGCCGGACACAGCCAGCATATCGTAGGCGAATTGGTCGCGGCGGACGTCTGTGGATTGACCGCAGAGGGATGTCTTCAGCAGCGAAAGGAGCTGTGGATGATATCGTGTTTGATCGGTGGAAATTTGACCAGGACGATGATGAAGAACAGCCTGTCTATGAAGTAGATCCATACGACACAAAGGCCTTGCGGTTCCGTGCTACCATACCATTCCCTCCTCATCTTTATCCTCAACACCCTAGACAGGACAATAGAAGTCGACCTCCTGGGGGTAGTCCGTTGAATAATCGGACAGTTGCAGCACCTGCGGCAGCGGTACAGCAGCAGCAGCAGCAGCCACCACCAGTACCAGCACCGCCTTGAAAGGCAGCATAAAATAAACAAACAAAATTCCACGCCGCATCGGCTCATGTACATCACACATCTTTTTTGCAGGGCATCTTTCCAGGGGTGTTCTGAACGGATTGGGGGCGTTACCCGGGGTTTCAGGGCTAGCAAGGCGTTGTTGTGAAAGTAGATTTTTTCTGTCCCGTGGACCTGTGCAGTTCATGATCGACATTGTTGTACTTTAGCAGAAGAAAACTCGAGAAATGAAGTCCTCAAAGGAGGGCTTCATCAAGAACGCAAATTCTTTAATAAAGCATATTTCAATACAATCCCGAGTGCTCTGATGATTGTGATGAAAGTCTGGTAGGTCTGATGTGTGTAATGTTCTCAATTGAAGCGTCTCTTTTTTGTTGGATGGCAAGTCTCGTCGGTTTGTTTTCGGCCATTCGCCCCTTTCGAGTCGTTAAGCGGCAATTCCTGACTGGTTCGCATGCGTTTGTTTGCTCCCGAAAATGATAACGCCTCATTAGCTGCTGCTCTCAGAACTTTCTTTTCTCCACTCCGGACTTGAATAGCCATTTCAGTGCGTTTCGGAAAATTACCAGAATGCATCAATTCTTCGTCCTCTTCCAAATTGGTCACGTACTCTCGTTCTCTTGTTTGAATCAATACCGCCAGAACTTGACCTACAAGCTCGGTTGCTAGTTTCGAACGGCTGGGTAGAGAAGTCTTTGCCGTAACAATCGCTTCAAGATTTTCCTCGTCTAAAAGTAGGAGGTACATAAAGGCAAGAAGTTCGTCTGGGATGGCCGGGCCATCTGGTCCGGTGTGAACGAGATCATAGGTCTCATCGAGAACGCCTTCGCGGTCTGCTAGATTGACTCGTTTTTCTAGGTCATTGTGACTCAATGGGTCCAGGTGATTCCTATTTGGTAGGCTCAATCGCTCGCCCATTACTGATGTGATAAGTGATGTGGATATCTCGGCAACATCGTAAGAAGAGTAGTTTTCCGTCACATATCCATAGCGGCGCAGTAGGTCGGACCTTGGAAGCTGGCCATAGTCATTCAAGATTTCTTGGCCTTCAGAAATGGGCTTGATGGTTCTCATTTCCAAATCTTCGTTGTCGCAACACAAACGAGCGTTATTCCGGTCTGCGTCTGCATTCAACAAGTCCGCAAGTGGGATCATGGAGAGTATGGTCTTTTCGTCTTCTCCGTCATCTGAAACCAACTCGTCGGTCTCCCCCTCCGCAACTCCGTCATCTTGCTTGGAAGTCGACTCCTCCGGGATGTCAAATGCGTAGGCCATTATAATTGATGCCACTCGGTGGTACATGTCGCTGTTATAGTCTCCAAGTCCCAGTGGTACTAGGTACTTGGAGAACATCTCTTCAGCACCGGCCCTCCCGATTTTCCCCACAACAGTACTAGCCTGTAGCTGCGCAAGCTCGGTATCGGACCAGAATACCAGACTATCGAGGTTCTTGGGTAGGACTGCGAGATATGGCGCCCATTTCGAATTTGGTTGTTGGGCTTCGGAGAGCAAGGCCGCGGTCAAGGCCTGTGACGTGGTCAGCATATGGTCCTCCTATTTGGGGCTTAAAATACCCACCAACCAAGGAGGCATGTTAGCCAATGCCTCTCTAGTCGAGTTTGCATTGTCGCTCCCGGAGATGGTATTCATGTTGAGGACAAGATTCCGCGGTATGCTGAAAATAATCTCGTCTTCTTCGAAGGATGCGGCGGCAACTGGAAGAGTGTTAGAACTTGCGCCGGAAACCCGTAGCAACTCCTGATCCGGAGGAAGAACATGGAAATGGAGAGACAGCAATGAATACACTTCCGCTCCTCCGTATATAAAGAAGCGAAGGAATTGAAAACTTACCAACCCCACGTCCGAGACCTTTTGACCTGAGGTCTTTAACCACCATCTTGGGATTAATGCGCACGCCGAATTCCTCCAACCAAGACAGAAAGGCCTCTGTAGTGGTTTGGAAACTGTCCTCGTCCATATTTGAGAAGTCGCTGCGCAAGCAGCAAGCAGAAGAGGGCGGAGAATTAAAGAGGGGAGAAAGTGGGTGGGCGGGTGTATTCTGAGAGTTGCGAGGAAGAAAACAGCGGCAACGAACTACATTCTGCCTAAGCGAAGTGGCAGGCTAAGTTGCAGGGGTGCCGGAACACCGAAAGGATTTTTTTCTTTCAAATGCTCAGAGGAAATCCCAGGGGCTGGTAAAGACTTTGAGGTGAGTACTTGGAATTCTTCGTCTGAATAGATGATCTAATATAGTCTCCAATTGTTTATGGCGCATGGATTTCCAATTTCCCCTAAGCTTTCCTCCTACGCCATTGTGCCAATCTTATCGGCGATTAGGAACAGCCTTGAAACCACTGGACAGAGAAAGCAATAGAATACTGTTCTACATTTCCAGAATAATCGAAGCAACTGACCTATTTTCTGGGGGACTTCTAATTCATATCATCTAGAAACTTCGTTCGATGCTTTTACTTATTCCAATTGACTAGTTCAGGTGTGATTTAACCCTGATAATTGGGACAACGAGTGAGCCTTACTGCCGCTTTTATAGCCCACCACCTGTGTAAGGTGGGGCAGGGCTACCTACCTCAAAGTCTCCAAGCTAGGTTTGCGACAGGCTTAACTTTCATATCCTCAACATCATCTACCCCTCCATTCACAACAAAATGATTGCCATAGGACTCGAAGGTAGCGCCAACAAGCTTGGAATAGGGATCATCTCCCATCCCTCACCCGGAAAACCTGCCTTAATCCTCTCCAACATCCGCCACACCTTCAATGCCCCGCCTGGGGAAGGATTCCTCCCCAAGGACACAGCTAAACACCACCGATCATGGGTCGTGAAACTCGTCAAGCAGGCCATGGCCGAAGCCAAAGTCTCAATCAAAGATATCAACTGTATCTGCTATACGAAAGGACCTGGTATGGGTGCGCCGTTACAGAGTGTTGCTGTCGCTGCCAGGATGCTCTCTTTGCTGTGGCAGAAGGAGCTGGTGGGTGTTAATCACTGTGTGGGACATATTGAGATGGGGAGAGAGATTACTGGCGCGCAGAACCCAGTGGTGCTTTATGTTAGTGGGGGGAACACGCAGGTCATTGCATATGCTGAACAACGATATCGGATATTTGGGGAGGCTCTGGATATTGCAGTGGGAAATTGTCTTGATCGCTTTGCGCGCACCCTTGAGATCAGCAATGATCCTGCGCCCGGATACAACATCGAACAGTTGGCGAAGAAGGGAAAGGTTCTGTTGGATTTGCCGTATGCTGTGAAGGGTATGGACTGTTCGTTTTCGGGGATATTGGCTAGTATTGATATTCTTGCTGCTGATCTCAAGAAGAATCCTGAATGGCGGGATCCGGCCACTGGAGAGATCATCACCACCGCAGACTTGTGTTTTAGCTTGCAGGAAACGGTCTATGCCATGCTAGTCGAGATCACGGAGAGAGCAATGGCCCATGTTGGTAGTCACCAAGTGTTGATTGTTGGTGGAGTGGGTTGCAACGAAAGGCTCCAGGAGATGATGGGATTGATGGCTAAAGATCGTGGTGGAAGTGTTTTCGCTACCGACGAACGTTTCTGCATCGACAATGGTATCATGATTGCCCACGCAGGTTTATTGGCTTACAAAACCGGTTTTCGAACCGCCCTTGAAGACAGTACCTGTACGCAGAGATTCAGGACAGATGAAGTTTTCGTCAAGTGGCGAGATTGATTTGAGCGAATGATACTCGATTACTTCCTGCTCTTGAAACTATATACAAGCAAATGACAGCTCTAGTAGGTTATTGCTTCCAAATACTCCAGATCTCGAAGCGCAATGGTCAAACTATCAAACCGTACCGTACCACCTGCGGCCATCGGCTTGAAACCTCCCTCAAAAGTCACCAGAATCATCGTCTTCCTCAAGAATGGTTTGCCTTAGCAAATCTTGCTTCTTTCCACGCCTGCCTCTGTCAAGCCATATGGTTTGCTTTCTTGCTGAGGAGCTGCTATCTCCAGTCTCAGACTCCCTCAGAACCGAAGATTCCCATGCATCCTCCAGCGTTCTCTTTTCCCTTGCAGCACGCACTGAAGCTGCGGATCGGCCTTTTTCTTCAGGTTCTGGTGTTAGGTTCAGGAGAGACACCAGAGCAGTTGATGATAGATGGAGGATGGAGCCTGTGACCAGGCCTACAAGTGCCGCAATTCCGAGATAGATATAGACGGTCTTGACATGGGTTAATTAGGATACTGATGATGGTCGATTGAGCTTACCTCAAACTTGGCCAACAATTTCACCGGGAGCAAGCAAATAGATACCACATAGCCTCCTAGGTGGATGAGTGGCGCAAGAACTATCAATAGAATTTGATATACGAAGTTGAGGGGAAGTAGTAAATATGAGAGTACGCGCATGACGCTTGTGGCAACCTCTAACCAACCCATGCTGGGCCCCAGATGTGTGTGTCGTGTGTGATTGTTCAAACCGGAGAAGAAGTATTGCTGTTACGGTGAATTGACGATGACGACCAGTCTTAGAACCGAATAATCGGCCGGGAGGAAGGCATTGGCATTGTTCATTCGGAGTTGAGATTCATGTCATTAGAACCCACTCAGGGGGTCTAGTTGCGCTGTCGAAGAGAATGGCTCGAATGCGAATGGCTCGACGAATGGGTACTCGAGTACTTGGAGTGAGGTGAAATTAAGGTAATCCCTGCCGGGGGAGGGGGGGAAGGGCTCACTGGGGCTGTCAAAATGATTAGCGTGCCTCGCGTGCATTCTGGGCTGGCCGCTGTCCGCTGCCCGCTGCCACCGACCCCACGTAATCTGGCTTGTGCTTGTGGCGGGGAGAAGTACTGTAGGGAAGTAGGGAAGTAGGGAAGTAGTCTCGTCTCGTACTTGTAGTGAACCTCGAACGCTGCTGCGCTACCGCTGCCGCTACCGCTGCCCTGGCTGGACTACACAACCTACTCGCTAGTCTCGCCTGGATAGCATCAAGTTGTCGTAGCACCACGGCACCACCACCACAGCACCATAGCACCATAGCACCGGTAGTACACAATCACCCATTTTTTCGCCTGCAGCACCTCCTCAGCACCTCCTCACCCTCGCTCCCTCGTCCTGCCTGAATCTCCCACCTGCACTATCCCCAAGTTCGTGCTCAGCTCCCGTCCAGCTCAGTGTTCTGCCCTCCTCCACCTCCATCGCGCCTGCACCTGCAATTCTCTACCCGCCATCTCTGCATCTGCATCTGCATCTGCATCTGCCCCCCCCCCACGAGCCCCCCGAGCCCTCTGACGCTCTCGTAAAGCAGCCCTACCTAGGTACATATTCAGGTACATCCTCTGTCCAACGCTTCTCACTACTACTCCTCACCCCTCTCCCCTCGCCCCTCGCCCCTCACCCCTCGACATCCTTATCGCCTTGTCTGTTCCACAACCCCTTTGCATCGTCCTGCAACAGACAACCAACTCAGAGGTCTCATGATGCTCCTCGATCTCTAAATAAAACGAGTTACACACGCATCTCAACAAAAAGAACGGACACTATACTCAGATAGCCTAGATAGCGAGAGTTAGCCAAAATGGGAAATAATCCGTCTTCCAACGTCCGCCCGCCAGCGTCACACTCTGCTTCGCCGTCCCCGAGCCATGATTCCCCTACTGAAAAGTCCTCCTCACGAAGAGTACTTCAGAACCAACGCTCTGCCGCGGCTCCTGAACCATCTTTAGCACAAGCCCGTGGCACCACCATTACTACCCATCGCCCTCGTCCCTCACAATCCACCCCGATTCCACACCCTAATCATCCAAGTCAGAGCGCCCCAACTCCTCTTCAGTATACTATCGGTTCGCACGCGGCTGCTCAACAAGCAAGAGAGATATCCAAAGGCATTCCAGACCAACGATCCAAACCAGTTGATGTGCCGGTTCCAGCAGTGAATCCCGCCGATACCTCGTCTTTAAGATCCTATTCTCAGTCAATAGAGCCGTCCGGTCCAGCAGATATGTCGTACCACCTCACTCGGCCTCCTAGGCTACCCCTTCCGATCGAGGAGGAAGTACATACACCAGGCTCGCCAATAATTGCACCCGCTGATATCGATATTCCAGCATTGGAGATAGAGCCACTCGATGAAGCTCTGCCCCGGCGATCTTCGGCACTTAGCAATACCACAATTGACGAGGAAGATGCCGAGGAGCTGCGAGTGGATAAAACCAAAGCAACTGTGCCAACGACTCTGGAGTGGTTGGAGGGAAAAGGAGGAGAGAAGGTTTATGTGACGGGTACAATTTTCCAATGGAACAAGAAGCACCGACTACATCCAGTGTAAGTACAAAACTTTCGCTCTTCAAAGACCACTGAAACAGAATTCTAACATAAACATTTTAGAGAAGGACAGCCTGGAGTGTACCGTTCTTTCATTCACGTTCGACCAGGAACCCATCATGTCAGGTTTATCGTTGATGGAGTAATGCAATGTTCCAAAAATCTTCCAACCACCGTCGATTTTGGCAACAACCTCGTCAACTATATTGAAGTCAGTGCCGATGATCTCCCCAAGGACACTCCAGTTTCACAAGAGGGAGCAGGAGATCCAGTCATCAGCCCAGAGGACCAAGTTCCCCCATCCAAGAAACTTGAAGTCAAGCCCGAAGGTGATAAGTCAAAGGCAGCAAAAGCACCAAAGACAAGACAGGTTCTGCCCCCGGGCCGTTATACTTCACAAATTCCACAGTATCTTCTCGATCTCGACAAAGCTGAGGAATCTTCAGCGTACCAAAACGCTGCAGTTGCAATTGAGAAACTTCCCACCCCACCTAGTCTACCCGGATTCTTGGGTAAACCCATTTTGAATGCTGCTACTCCAATGAAAGATGATAATAGTGTCTTGACTATGCCGAACCATACGGTCCTGAATCATCTTGCAACCAGTAGTATCAAAAATAACGTTCTGGCTGTTTCTGCGACGACGAGATACAAGCGGAAGGTTTGTGTTTATCTCAATTTTGATAATGGATCTGGATACTGACTTATATTCTAGTACGTAACGACGATTATGTATAAACCAACGGGGGAAGATTGAACAATAACGTTTCTAGCTTCGATGAAGCAAGAAAAGAGTGGCGAAATCTATACACACGCTTTCTCTCAACTGCCTTGATGATTTACGACCTCCTAGGGATCGGTAAGCTTGATTTGATATGAAAAAGATATTATGTTCAAATGAAAACTGGGACATGGGACATGGGATGACCCCAAAAGATCCTCTTTTTGTAAGGATAGTGGGTTTCTGCAAATTCAGCACAGGTTCAACGATTTGGGACGAAAGGACGAGGGAAGAGAAACGACAGGGAAGAATGGAAAGGACGAACTGGGAATCTCGCACTTACTGATTGATCTGCAGTAATTTGACTGCCATCACATATGCTTTTATGCATTCTACAGATCTGTGTTCTCTAGCTAACTTTTTCTTTTATGAAAATATTCCTACAATTGAATCAAATATTTTTTGCTTCAGATATATTTAACCAGCTTTTCTTCTTTGAAAGTTCCAGGTGTTGGTCTTGCCTCGTCTTGTTAGGTTTCTAGGCACGATAGCTTTGTTACTGCCCTCGGGGGCATTTCCTTCGGTGCTATTCCGGTTTTCCCGCCGACTCGATCGATCCCCTTTTCATTACCGAGTGGATTTGCTTCTTCCACTCAAGTCCCAACTCGCTACCGCGCAACCGGACTGAGGAGCTCATGGGAACCACCATACACATTCACCTCCACAATCATGCACCCACATCTCTGGCCCTCTTAGACGGGAATATACTATGATAAGACAGAAAGACAGAGAACTTGCCATTTCTTCGTTACACTAAACAGGAACGATATCCCTTCGACAAAGCAAGATTTTCACCACCAAAATAGTTTTCCGTGGATTCTAGTATCATGAGCCCTCCATATCTTTATTACCCCTCCCCCCCCTCTCCAAAAGGTCTTTGAGGATAATTTATTCATGGATTTGTTGTTCTGATGGGAGACGATTTTAGTAACCGAATCGAGTCCCTGTGATTCTCTAGTGAGACTGTGTGAGGCGCGAGCTATAAAAAAGGATACCTAATGGCGTTCGACAAGCAAGTACCTTGGGAGAGGGACCAGAATTTGTGGACTGTAAAAAGGAAGAGAGATGTATAAAGAACCTATACAGACCTAGGCGGGAAATAAGAAAGACAAGATTTTTTCATTTCGATCTAGATTTATTATTGCCGTACAGTACGAGTACTGGATATGAGTATAAAGCTGTATGCTGTATGCATGAAATAATTAGTTCTTATAAATATCCTCTTTCTCTTTTCCCTACCTCACTTCGTTCTTCGATAATAGTAGTACCACTAACACCCTTCTTCCTTGAATCTCCCCTCCCTTTTTTTCACGCTCGACTTCCCCATATTCTACCCTCCTTGTTTCTTCTTTAGTCGTCGCCCTTGACGACTGACTGACTGACGAGGGGAATTTAGTTACTCGGGATAGATAGATAGATAATCTGAAGATTGAAGACTTATAAAGAAGGCGAGACTCACAAACAAGGCGAGATATCTTCAATTTTATAAGATAAATTAAATTAAATTACAACTTAATAACTTATCTATGTTTCCCTACTCTGTGGCGTCTGTCTGCGTTGCTTTTTTATTCCCGTTCATACCTCTAAATCTAATCTTAATCTAATCTTATACTCTATAAGTAGCTCGAGAGAAAAAAAGAAAGAAGATAAAGTAGAAAAAAAAAAGAAAGGAAATAAACATGGTACAAGAAAATAGATAGATAGATAGTTGCGAGATACGGGAAGTCGAATAGAATAGAATAGAATAGAATACCTAGTATCAGATCAAAGAGAAGCGAGAAGCGAGAAGCGAGAATAACAGCGGGCTGCGGGAGAAAGAACAAGGTTCGCGGAAATATAGGAGTCTTACGAGTAGAATATGTAGGATATACAGGATATGTAGGATATGTGGCATGTAGCCTGGTGCTGGCATGTAGCCAGCCTGGGAGATAAGGCATATAGCAACAGATAGATTAATGAAGAACGCAAAGACGTAGGGCAAGCTAAGGGACGATTCTACTCTTATCTCTAGTTTTATCATGATTTTATTTTACCATACCTCCTTTTTCTTCTATTTCTAATTCGTATCTAGATTCCTAGCCACCAATCCTAGAGATGATCTTCTTAGTTACAATAGTAGTCTAGGAAAAAAGTGCACACCTAAATAAATCTATACAAATCTTAAATTCTTGGAGAATAAGAATAACTTATAGAACAGCCCGAACGTCACATAAGGAATCTCAAAGAACCCTACGAAACTTCCTGTCAACTTCGCCACCCTCCCCTCCCCCCAATTCACCCTCTCCCGACCACAACCACCTAACCGAGGATTACCCAGCCTCCATTGCGCTTCAAGATACCAAATAAGTCGTTTCCTCCCAGCAATCAGATCAGTGTACCAAGTCAAGTAAAAAGGGTAAGTTTGGGGACCTGACACCTGGTAATGCGAGATAAACCAACTTCCTTCGGAAGCAGAGTTCGTCCGAGTATACTAAGCTATACTTGTTTTTTTGTATTTTTCGATTTCGATTTCTTTTTTCTTTTGCAGATTATTCAAGGTATTCTAAGGTTGGCGATCGCGCTAAGAGAGAAAATTTAGTTTAGGTGGAATTGAGGGAAATGTACGTATAGAGTGAATAGGTAGTTGGGTATGGTGAAATCCTACACGTATACTAGGTAAGATCACAGTAATCGTCACCGATATGATTCACAAGTGACAGACAAGTCGGAAGACTTGAAGATCTCTGGTTTATCGACTTGATATATATGAATCAAACCCATCGATCCAACGGAATTCGACAAGAAGTCACTTCAACGATTGTAGACCTCACAGAGATGGTAGATCTCGTATGATCAAGATAATTCAGATTCATTCTTAAAAACATGAGGAAATTATAGTTCTTTCTTGCTTGGATACTTACTTCGTCCTAGGCTTAATGAACGTCAAAATCTAGTGGGTCGATATGGGATTTTCCAGTCCAATACAGGGTAACAATTCCACTAAACTCTGACGTTTGTTATGCCTGGGACGAAGTAGTCTGTAGATACCGACGTACCCACGCAAATGAAGACAAGCACAAAAACCAAAATTGATGTAAATAGGAACTGAATGAATGACCAAGAGAGAGAGAAATTAAGGAAAAGTCCCCCCTCATCTCAGATTGGAAAAAAACTCCCTCCAAATTTCTAATCGTAACTGCAGGTTACTGTACAACCGCCTCCGCTCAAATAGTGTACAACATTTTAGTCCCTCGATTCCCTCCCCTCAATCCCCAGCAATGATCATACACGCATCCCTTCTTTCCTTCCTCACCAACGTAAGCTAGCCCCCTCATCTACTCAATTGCCCCATCCAGAACCACGGCCTCACCCATTCCCACATCCTGCGACCCAGGAACACCCACCGTCTCCCCATTAGCAGTTCCCACGTCCGCAATAACCTTCACCCGTTCCGCCTCCAGAAACCACGCCTCCTCAACCGCAAACTTTCTTCTGAAAACCCTCAACCACCTCGCTCCCCACTGTCTCACCATCGCCTCGTCTCCAGTTGAACCATCTCCCGTCTCCATCGCCTGGTCCTTGCTTCCAGTTGCCCAGCTAACAAGCGAGTCCTCCATGAGCGTGAACAAATCCTTCATACTCTGTCTCTCAAGTTCGACCGTTTGTTCCATAGTGAGTTTCTGCTCAGGTGTGAGACTTGGCACGTTTTTAGCGGAGACGACTTGTCGAACTCGGTTGGTAACTTTGCCGATCGTTGCGCCTACCATTTCATAGACATAGGGTAGGGCAAGTCTTCGACCATTATGTGCGACCGCCCACTCAATGACGCTGCTGGGGCTGAGAATGGTGTAGTTTAGTAGCTTGTCAACGATGTTGACTCCAATTCCTGGTTGATCTTTCCAGTATCCCATAACGGAGTCGATAATCTGAGATCTTGCATCAGAGGATTGCGGGCCAATGGCGAGGAGACGCTCTCGGCAACGTTCAATAGATGATAGGACGTGGGAGAGTGATTTCGATCCGATGAAACAGATTGCAGTCATGTAGGCATCTGTGCAAGGTACTAATGGATCGGCGAAGTTCATGTCCAAAGCCAATTGGCGGATCTTGTCCATAATCACTTGGATTTCTTCTTCCGGTGCCTTTTTCTTGAGAAGGTCAAGGATTTCACGTCCTTCCTGAGCGAATGGAACATCTTGGAATGAGTTAGCATGCATGTTATGCGATATTGAAAAGTGAGCTTACTGTCATCCTTGTACTTAAATTCCGGGGTATCTTTCTCCTTGCCCTCGGTAATCAATGCTTGATATGGTGCAGGCAATGTACCTTTGATTCGTTGAGCAAAACTCAATCTAATCTCCTTATCCAAAGCACCTTCGATGAATGCCTTCTTGGGGTCAATAGGAGAAAGCTGGACATCATCAATCCACTCGGTCCATTTCCAAGTGAAACCAAAGTTACTCAGATGGTGTGCGAACCAGTCCATAAACCTGTAGCTAAGCTCCAAGTCCATCGAATCGACATTTCTGTACAAGAAACGAATTGCACGACCCAAACTAGGAGCAATAGCTGCTGGCGCAATCTTACACGATTCGGTTAGAACAGAGTGATAATAAACCAGTTTGTGTTCCGGGTTAGGGAGTTGGAATAGTTGAGAAAACACAGCATCAACTGCTACATCTTCTGGCTTCCACGTCGATTTATCGCCTTCCACATCTCGAAGTCGATCGAAAGGAGTCGCTCGCTTAACAAACGTACCGGGAGAGAAATAACAATCAATGTCAATAAGAAAGCGGGCGGTTGCATTTCGGTTGAAGTCGAGGATGTTGATAGTGTCTACCAAAGCATCGCGCAATAAGCATGATGAAATATCTGTCATCGGTGGTACAGTCTCGACGTCTTGATGTGCATAAACCGAAAAATAAAGCTCTGGAAAGAGGGGTCGTGGACCTGGAGTAACTACATCAGGGATGACGATAGTTGGAAGAAGGTGTTTCGTGGTAGCTGCTAGAGGGTTCTCTTGTTCCGTCTCTAATAAAACCTTCCAAGGTCTTGGTAGGCAGCTAAGTTCCCACTCATTCAAAGCCTCAGCTTGCAGTTGCTTTTGTAGAAGGCTCAGTACGCCATTTGGTGCTGATGCTTCATCGTTACCGTTTCCCGGGTATGGATCGACCAAAGATTGTAGCACATGTGGTTCCGAAGCAATAATATCCGTGTTTTCCACCATTCCTGCAGCTTTCTCCTGTTGACTTGATGCCGAAGAAGACATCACGTAGGGTATGGTAAAAAGAATTATCTTTACCAACTCCGGGCCAATAGTCTGATTTGAGTGTTAGCATAGTCCCGTTTGTCCTTGCCGACTGCGCCTACCTCTTCGTTGTTTTCAGTCTGCAAATCCACAGCTTTGGTCAACAAATCCTGCAGAACTATCCACACTCCATCGCCCTCCAATAAGCCTTGAAGACCACCCAGAAACTTCATCAGAAGCTTGACCTCCCTCCACTCCCCTTCCTGAATCTTTTTGTTTGTCCGAGCCGCTGCGCGATTCAAAACTTCCATAGCCATCTCACTTCGCATCGTGTTGACGACCAAAACAACTGCTGCAACGAAGGGTGTCTTAAATGGCTGCTCCACAACCAATTGAACAACCAAGTCGTAAAAAACATTGCGCAATTCCTCGTCCTCGTAACCATCGCAGACAGTTTTCGCGATCGAGCTGATTTCATCCTCCACGCGCCTCATAGGGTTTTCGGCAATGGCAAGAAGTTGTTTGCGCACTTTCGCTGAGAGAGGTTCTTCGTATCTTCGTCGTTGCGGTCGTCGATCGTAATCATCTTCGTCTTATACATCGGAATCGTGTCAGCCTCGCCTTGTTTGTTGCACTTATACACATTGCGCCAGGAGTTATGAAGTTTTTAATTTACCTCTGTATCTTCTCTTCCGATTATTGTTGTAATTTCCGCGTCCACCGCGTGGTCTTTGATCATAGTCCGCCATTGTGGTGGAGTTTTGTAAGAGCTGGCTGTAGAAAGCTGGTCTGGAGGTCTGATGTTCCCCCAAATTAATAGGAAGGCGAGGAAGGGTTCCTTCTTGCCTTGGCTTTAAGGCATGAAACCGACTGCTGGGCACGGATCAAAGTTCACGTGATGTACGGATACACCTACTCGAGTACCTACCCACCTATGTACCTATGAATGGGGCGGTTTTCTTAAACAAGCCCAGAAAAGGAATATTGTTATTCCTAAGACTTTTGTATCACAAAAGACAACTTTCCAAATGAGTTTCTGATCAGTTATGTTTCTACTATGCGACTCAACGAGTTTGAGTATTGTATCTTACTTAATCTAGATGTTATTACAACGAAGTCAGCGAACGGTAACATACTAGGACCATCTAGCTGGGTCAGAAGGTCCATGTCTACATAGGTAAAACGATATTCTTTTAGAAAGCAGCGAATAATAACTTGCAATCATCAAAGTTATGATATTGATATAAACAATTCAATATACTGAAGAGAAATAAATTCAAGCGAAGCAATCCAGCATAAATAAGGATTTACAAACATTCAACTTAACCTGTGCCGTACCTCTTCTACCGAAATCTAGAATTCAGTAAATCATCAAAACGTTATCTGGAAAGAAGTTTACTTCAGGATATACATGAGGTTTCCCTAAAAGTCTTTCACAGCACAAACATTGAAAAGGTTACCAAAGAAGCTTACTGAACAGACTGTATGCATGAGGCAAAATCGGAATTCAGCGACAAGCACAATTTAACATTTGGTCCATTCACTAATACAAGGAAACAACATAAAACAGTGAAAAAGGGAATTGGAGTTGAATTGAGTATGGTCTCAGTTATGGAAATCTTTGATGATCGCTGCGATCAGCCAGCCAGCCCCTTTTGACGGCCAATAAAGAGGCACAACATTGACCCAGAGGTAATAAGGAAAAAGGAATCTTTTGACCGTGCCTGCCCTGGCTATCGCCATACCCTCGCAAATATTAACCCAGTCCATGCAATCATTCGCCCGAAAAAGTGTGCCATCAAATTTAAGTACGCCTGAATCTTTGGGATGTCGAGAAAACGGAAGACCAGCCACCCATCTGCTCTGCTGTCATAATAAAAAAGGGCGCCGATAGTGGGACAAGAAGAATAGAAAGCAGCAAACACCCAGGTTTCGATATGCAGAAAGTCTAAAACGAGGTTTGTCGACTAGAGAGCTTCCGATCAGAAACATCAATCCATGGCCCAACCCTCCAAACCGAGGTTTAGACAAAAAAAACTTCGCCGTCGGTAACCGAAGAATTCCATTGTTGAAGGGAAGAAGTTCGAAAAGAATTCCACCTCGATATTGAGGTATTCTTGCAAGACCATAAAGCATACCATCATAGATCCCGTATTCTCGCCATATATCTCGGTATTCTCACAATCCATTCTAGCCTGCACAATTTATAGAAGAGTTCTTGCCGGGCTCGAAATATGCTGATGTGGTATGTGGCCGGTGCGAGAGAGACGCGCAGGAAACATTGAACTCCTAACAGAGTCAATTGCCTAGCGACAGGAAAGCATTTAGTCGTCATTCATCTGCATAAAATAATCAATCCAATCGTGCCATCATATCTGCTTTCGGCATTGGAGTGAAATTATCAATGTCCATTCCTCTAGCAGCCAGTCCTGCCTTAACGTGTGGTGGGACCATTCGAGAGTTGAGGTGAGGAGCAATGGAGAGTTCTGAAGGAAGGTTAGCTGAATAATCACACAGTTATGGGGTACCATGTCGCATACCATGACGAGTGAAGTCAAACAGAGTAGGCAAATCCTTGATAGGCCCGTTAGGGTGTCGTGAATCGGGCAGTCTAGTTGAAGGGTCTCGCAGCTCATCGAAGAAAGGATGAACCATGGCGTCGATGGCCGAAAGTCGCTCTGTGGGTGTATATTCTAAAAGGCAGGAGATGAGGTCGATGGCATTCGCATCAGCCTTACGGAAAACCTTGTTGAATGGATGTGGTTTGATCTGAGGAAATTTGTGTTCCATGTAATTTGGATTCATGGTGCGGATTTGATCGCGAGTTGGTGTTCCGAGAACCTTGATGATTTCGACCAGCTGATCGATCCCAGACTCTCCAGGGAACAAAGGTTGCCCAAGCATCAATTCCGCCATGACACATCCGGTGGACCATACATCTAAAAATCATCAGAAACCCCCAGAAAACATTTTCGTTAGTCAATAGAATATAACTCACCAATCTTGGTTGTGTAATTGGTGGCCCCGAAAATCAACTCCGGAGCTCTGTAATAGCGGGAGCAGATATAAGAGACGTTTGGCTCATTCTCTACCAAAATCTTGGCACTACCAAAATCGCAGAGCTTGAGCACACCACTGCTGGGATCCAACAACAGATTTTGTGGTTTGATATCGCGATGGCAAATTCCTTGGGAATGGATATAGGCAAGGGCACGGAAGAGTTGGTAAATGTAGAGCTTGACTTCAAGAATGGGCATGGTGGTCTTCATCTTGTTGAAATATCTCGAGGCACGGTAGACAGTTTCTGGCACATATTCTTGCACCAAGTTGAGGTAGACTTCATCCTTCTACGAATATCAGCCTTGCCTAATGTCCAAGTCAATGCAGGGTTACGTACTCTCTCGCCATTGGAATAATAAAAGGCCTTAAGTTCAACGATATTGGGGTGGCGAACGATACGCATGATCTGGAGCTCACGGTTCTGTCACAAATTAGCCATCAGCCGATACAAGCACGCATTCCCGTTGCATTCCGCACCTTGAATCTCTTGTCCTGAAGCACGCGCTTGATGGCGGCATCCTCGCCGGAAGGGGAGAGCTTGGTCTGGAAGACGACACCGAAGGATCCGTTGCCCACGATCTTGCACTGGGTATATTGCATATCTCGAGTCTCACCGGTCACACCATCCTGAACTTTTTCGCGGATAACCTCTGACGAGTCTAAGTCAGCAGTTGGTCGTACAAACGACGATGGACGCTAGGCGGGAACTCACCTCCCATTCTCAGACTCGAGAAGGCTGCCGGCCGATTCTGCGACATGTTGAGCTCCAAAATAAAATCTGCTATCGCGAATGCGGGGGACTAAAGGCGAGCAGAATGGAGAGGAGAAGACTGGAGGGCCTCGTAAAGTCCGTGAGGGGCAATTGATTGCAGGTCTGGTGTGGTGGAAGGAGGATGTTGACGGCTCTGGCGATGGGGTTGGCGGTTGGCGGGCGGAGCGACCTGAGCAGCAGTAACGTGACGGGATGTCCCACCAGGAATTGAACGTCACTGGGTGGTGGTTTTCCTTAGCGGAGCTGGGTCCTAGACGATGATGAAGTTTGCGATGGCTGCTGAAATTTGGATGAGTTGAATATCTGTTCGAGGGGTTCGAAGCGGTGGAATGTTCGTCCCATGCAAGCAGGCGCACAGTTCAGGTGAGGGGGTGAGATGGATGGGGAGGTGTTGAGAATAGGATAGTTAGGTAGGTTTGGAAAGCGTGGAGAAAGGTAGGTTTGGGTGTGAGGGAGTAAGAAGAGTGGAGCAGCAGTTAGTGCTTTAGGTAAGGTGTCAGCAGGGCACTTCGGTTTTGTCTCATAGGGCAACTGCGACCAATGAATGTGCCCCCTCATCTGCGGGGAACACCAGCCAGAGGTTATAGCGAGTGCGCGCAGCGCGTAGCGTAGGGGAGAGGGGAGAGACAGCCCTGGAGCCTGCAACAACGCTCTTATGCTGATTTTTTGCGCCTATCTAAAAAGGGTCGGTTGCATCACGGTATCAGATCATCCTGACAGCGTTGAGCGCAAGTTTTTGGGTGCCGTTCGGTGCACTCAACAGCGTGCAGTTACAGTATGATGGTGGGTGCAGGCTGCGCTGCGTCATCTGACCTCTTTTTTTCTGGAGCGCCTGCACCTGTACCTATTCACCACAGGTCCGTGTGGAAGGGGGCCTAGGAAGGGCCTGGGAGGCAGTGGGAGCCTGGGAGCCTGGGACAGTGGGAGGGCTAGGAGGGGAGGAGAGGAGGAGAGGAGCCCAGGAGCCCAGGAAGAGCCCTCTGAGCTCTGAGCCCAATCACCCACCAGCAATGGGCCATCTGAAGAGCAGTGAAGTGCAGTAGGAGCAGGAAGCCACCAGCAGCCAACGCCAGAAAGGGGGGTTTTCCCGACGCTTCTCAAGGCACCAGACAGGAATAGGCGATGGTACCTTGGGGCAGTGGCCGTGGTGGCCGTGGTGGCCGTGACAGTGACACCAGTGATGGTCGTTACCGTCTCCGTCTCTGTCTCCAGCCAATCTATTGCCTCATAAGCTTAAGCTAAAAGAGGTACGGTGTCGGCAAAGGTGCAAACCTTTGCTGTCGAAGGTGAAGCCGGAAAGCCACTCGAGTCTTTTACTTTTACTTTTAATTTGAGCTTTGAACTTGTTCTGAATTCCTGGACAGAGCACCGCCACGCCACCAAATTACTCAATTACTCCGTACTTGAACTTTTGAAGCGTCTTTGATGCTCTCATACTCGAGTACGGAGTAGACGCATCTCAAAGACGCATCTCATCGACAGAGACTGAGAGACAGCGACTCTCGCTTGTATTACAACAGGCGAGATTCCCCTGTCGGCAACCACTTTTAGAGCAGCAGCCAGGAGAGTGTTGTTCCCTTTAGGAAATAAACAGTGTCGATGATGTGTCAATGCTATGCTATGCCCAGCCCCGGAATTATATAGCTACTGCCGGGGGATCAGCGACTAGTCACATTACTCTCGAGTCTTACGGTACTTGCAGGTGTTCTACGGAGTACGATTGCCTTGAAGTTACGATAAATACAAGTCCCATATATTCAACTACTGAAGTTTGTTTTTGGGTTTTAGAAGACGGAGGTTTACTCGAGTGTTCCTCGATTCTTTGTACTCGAGTACCCCCGTACTTATTGAACACCCAGAGCAGAGGCAAAAAGCCCTTCCAAGTACCCGTAGCAGCTCCTAGTCAGTTACCAATTCCGCACCCCCTGGGCCGAACCGGTGCTTCGATCCTACCTAGTCACGGGCGGTGTAGCCAGGTTCGTTGAAATCCAGGCACAATCACGAGCTGCAAACTTTGGCCATGGGATTCGGAAGCTTTTACACCATACGGTCCTACGGAGCCACCAGCAGCGTACGACCGCACTTCCACATACAAGATAGCCGAAGCTCTACGGAGTACGGAGTAATACCTAGGTAGAGTAGATAACCGGGGACCTACCAATCTACGCTGAAGTTTGAATAGCCTCACTCTTCAAAACAATGACATAGAACATCTATGTTTGCATAAACCTCCCTAAAGTCATCTCCATCACACTGGGACCGTCCCAGCACCAAGGGTCGCCAGTCGACGTTGACGGTCTACGACTCTACGCTACGAGGTAAAGTCTACGGAGTACGAGTACACTGGAGACTGGGTCTGCTGGAATAGGGGGAGGGGAAGACGATAGGGGCTCTCTCTGGCTTGCGTGGAAAACAAAAGCGGCCGTAAACAAATCTAGTGGGCCTGGCACCAGAGGACAACAGAAGCCTGCATACTCCGTACGTGAATATTCCATAGGTACCCAGGCGCCAGGTAGTCCTGCTACCTACCTAGTCTTGCTACTGGTAGCAGTAACCACCACAGTAGGTACATAACTTTGTATGCACCCCCCGGCACCCCCCAAAATACGGAGCCGAATCACTCCCTTAAATTGGAGAAATTGTGCAAATTCAAATAGAGTAGATAGACCTATTTTTTGCTACTTCTCAGATGGCTGGGCTCGCTGGAGACTGGATTGACCACCAGTGACGAGTCCTAGAATCGGTGGTGACCTGGCTCAAAAGCACCCACAGCACCCACGCCGACGCACCGTGCTTTAGCGCTAGTGTACTACCCCTGCGGCCGTGCATCCTTCGCGACTGGAAGAGCAATTATTCTGTTTCCTACTCCCTGTTCCTCAACCTCACTCCTGATAGATTTCGATGCACTTGATTGCTGTTTGCCTGCACCTTTTCTGCAGTGGTCCAGCTTCAAATTAACTCCACGCTCTCTTCGTTCTCTCATTCCGAGTTCCGCCGCTCGCTGATGCAGTTGGAGTTGCGTTCGAACCCTTAGATTCAGCAGCTATTCCGACGACCGTTCTTGAAGGACGTTGAAGAGGACCACAAGGCTCCGTCAAAGCAGCCTCAATGGCGCACAACTACGATGTCGGCACCAAGGCCTGGCAGCCAGATGTTACTGATGGATGGATGGCCTCTGAGGTCACCTCCAAGACAGCTGAGGGGGACAAAGTCCTCCTAGTCTTCACTTTGGCCAACGGAGAGGTAAGATATCAAGGGGAATAATATAAACAGAACTGCTGCTGACTATACGGTATGGCAGACCAAGACGATAGAAACGACGGAAGAAGAACTTGCCTCTGATGACCAGTCGAAGCTCCCCCCTCTGATGAACCCAACTATGCTAGAGGCTAGCGATGACTTAACGAATTTATCACATCTTAATGAGCCTGCTGGTAGGAAACACTAACCCCCCCCCTTCCCCGCCAATGTGTTGGCCAAGGAATGTGTGCTGATCTGCCATTCTAGTGCTACAAGCTATCAAGCTTCGGTATTCACAAAAGGAGATTTACACATACAGCGGTATCGTTCTTATCGCGGCCAATCCATTCGCCAGAGTGGACTCATTATATGTGCCTGGAATGGTGCAGGTATACGCAGGAAAGCAGAGAGCCACACAGGCCCCACATTTGTTTGCAATTGCAGAGGAAGCATTTGCGTAGGTTCGCTTGGATAATATTTCGAAATTATGCTAACGTGTTTCAGTGACATGTTGCGGAGCGGAAAGAACCAGACTGTAGTGGTCTCTGGAGAGTCTGGTGCTGGAAAGACTGTGAGCGCGAAATATATCATGCGGTACTTTGCAACAAGAGAATCCCCAGATCAACCAGGGTCGAAGACGAAGCGGGGAACAGAGCAGATGAGTGAGACGGAGGAGCAGATTCTTGCAACGAATCCCATTATGGAATCCTTTGGAAATGCGAAAACGACACGAAACGATAACTCGTCACGATTTGGAAAGTACATCGAGATTATGTTTGACGATAAAACCACGATTATTGGTGCCAAGATTCGCACCTATCTTTTGGAGCGATCAAGATTGGTGTTTCAACCACTGAAAGAGCGAAATTATCATGTTTTCTACCAACTCTGTGCTGGTGTGACGGAAGAGCAGCGCCGATCGCTTCAATTGTTGCCAGTAGAACAATACGAATATCTCAACCAAGGGAGTGCACCAACTATTCCCGGGGTAGACGACAAATTCGAATTTGACTTACTCAAGAAGGCAATGGTGGTAATTGGAGTTGATGATGCTCAACAACACGAGATTTTCAAGCTTCTCGCCGCTTTGTTACATTTGGGAAATGTCAAAATCACGGCTTCGCGAACGGATTCCGTCCTACCACCAGATGAGCCATCTTTGGTGATAGCTGCAGGAATACTCGGAGTTGACCCTGTCGAATTTGCCAAGTGGACCGTCAAGAAGCAACTGATTACAAGAGGGGAGAAGATTACTTCTAACTTGACGCAACAGCAAGCAATTGTTGTCAGAGATTCCGTTGCTAAGTTCATCTACTCAAGTCTTTTCGACTGGTTGGTAGAGAACATCAATCGAGCTCTTGCAACAGAGGAAGTTTTAGCACGTGTCAAGTCGTTCATTGGAGTTCTTGATATTTACGGATTCGAGCACTTTGCGAAGAACTCTTTCGAACAGTTCTGTATCAACTACGCCAACGAGAAACTCCAACAAGAGTTCAATGCCCACGTTTTCAAATTAGAACAGGAAGAATATCTCAGGGAGCAGATTGATTGGACTTTTATTGATTTCTCCGACAACCAACCTTGTATTGACTTGATTGAAGGCAAGCTCGGTATTCTATCCCTCCTTGACGAAGAGTCCAGATTACCCATGGGTTCCGATGAACAGTTCGTCACCAAACTACACCATAACTATGCTGCAGACAAGAACAAGTTTTACAAGAAGCCTAGATTTGGAAAGTCCTCGTTCACAGTTTGCCATTACGCCGTTGATGTTACATACGAGTCGGACGGTTTCATTGATAAGAATCGTGATACGGTTCCCGATGAGCATATGGCCGTCATGAGGGCGTCTTCTAATGAATTTTTGGGACAGGTTCTGGATGCTGCATCGGCAGTTCGGGAGAAGGATACCGCTTCCGCTGCGTCAGCTGCAGTGAAACCAGCCGCAGGTCGTAGAATTGGAGTGGCTGTAAACCGTAAGCCTACTCTTGGTGGTATCTTTAAGTCATCATTGATCGAGCTCATGCACACCATCAATGGTACCGATGTTCATTACATTCGTTGCATCAAACCCAACGAGAGCAAAGAATCTTGGGTATGGGAGGGACCCATGGTATTGAGTCAGCTTCGAGCTTGTGGTGTACTTGAAACGGTACGAATTAGTTGTGCTGGATATCCTACAAGATGGACATACGAGGAATTTGCTCTTCGATACTACATGTTGACGCCGTCTACGGAGTGGACTTCTGAAATTCGAGACATGGCCAACAAGATTCTTGTCAAAGCACTTGGAGCTGGAACTGGACAAGGTCTCGACAAATACCAACTTGGTCTAACCAAGATCTTTTTCCGAGCCGGTATGCTTGCTTTCCTGGAAAACCTACGAACCACCCGACTCAACGACTGTGCCATCATGATCCAAAAGAACTTGAAGGCCAAGTACTACCGTCGCAAATATCTCGAGGCACGAAATGCCGTCCTTTCGTTTCAATCTGTCGCCAGAGCTCATCTCACCCGAAAACTTGCTCAGGAAACCAGAAAAATCAAAGCTGCAACCACTATTCAAAGGGTTTGGCGTGGTCAGAAACAGCGAAAGAGTTTCTTGGCTATTCGAAACAACGTTATTCTTGCACAAGCAGCTGCCAAGGGTTTCTTGCGCAGAAGAGAGATTATGGAGACTCGTGTTGGCAATGCCGCAATCCTTATTCAGAGAGTCTGGCGCTCAAGAGAACAAATGAAGACCTGGAGACAATACAGACGCAAGGTTATCATCATCCAGAGTTTGTGGAGGGGTAAAGAGGCACGTCGTGGATACAAGAAGGTCCGTGAGGAAGCACGCGATCTCAAGCAGATTTCCTACAAGCTTGAAAACAAGGTCGTCGAGCTCACACAGTCTCTTGGCTCAATGAAGAGAGAGAACAAGGCATTGGCCAGCAAGGTTGAAAGTTACGAGAACCAAATTGCGTCGTGGAAGAACAGACATAATGCTTTGGAGACCCAATCGAAAGAGTTACAGAGAGAGGCCAACCAGGCTGGTATCACAGCTGCACGTTTGTCGGCAATGGAAGACGAGATGAAGAAATTACAGGTCAGCTTTGACGAGTCCGCCGCAAACATCAAACGTCTGCAGGAAGAAGAGAAGGAGCTCCGTGAAAATCTCAGAGTCTCTACTGAGGAGATTGAAAACACAAAGAAGGTTAGCTCTGAACATGAAGCTGAGAAAAATACCCTCAAACAACAACTTGTCGATCTTCAAGATCAACTTGAGATGGCCAGACGTGCTGTACCAATCATGCCTACGAACGGGGATGCTAACGGTACTGCTCAAATTCCTCAGAACGGCCTCATCAACTTGGTCTCTTCCAAGAAGCCTATGAAGCGTCGCAGCGCGGGTGCAGAAGCTATCTCTCAACTTGACAGAATCAGCGCAGCCTATAACCCTCGTCCCGTTTCCATGGCGGTTACCGGAAGTAACTTGCAAAGACAAGCCCTCACTGGCTCTGGATTTCCTTCGGGCATTGACAACGTTGAGTTTGAACTTGAGAACTTGTTGGCTGATGAAGATGGATTGAATGATGAAGTTACAATGGGATTGATTAGAAACCTCAAGATCCCGGTCCCCACAACGACCCCTCCACCAACCGACAAGGAAGTCCTTTTCCCGTCCTACTTGATCAATTTAGTCACCTCAGAAATGTGGAACAATGGTTTCGTGAAGGAATCCGAGAGATTTCTTGCAAATGTCATGCAATCTATCCAACAGGAAGTTATGCAACATGACGGTGAGGAGGCTATTAACCCAGGTGCTTTCTGGCTCTCCAACGTTCATGAAATGCTTTCATTCGTCTTCCTTGCCGAAGACTGGTATGAGGCACAAAAAACCGACAACTACGAATATGATCGCTTACTCGAGATCGTCAAGCATGATCTTGAAAGTTTAGAATTCAACATCTACCACACTTGGATGAAGGTCCTCAAAAAGAAGTTGCAAAAGATGATTATCCCTGCTATCATCGAATCCCAATCTCTTCCTGGTTTCGTCACCAACGAGAGCAACCGATTCCTCGGAAAGCTTCTCCAGAGCAACTCTGCTCCAGCATTCAGCATGGACAACCTGTTGAGTTTACTCAACAACGTATTCAAGGCGATGAAGGCTTATTACCTCGAGGACTCCATCATTACGCAAACTGTAACTGAGCTCCTCAGATTGGTTGGTGTTACTGCATTCAACGACCTTCTCATGCGAAGAAACTTTTTGTCATGGAAGCGTGGTCTCCAAATCAACTATAACATCACTCGTATTGAGGAATGGTGTAAGAGCCATGACATGCCAGAGGGCACTCTCCAACTTGAACATCTTATGGTAACTCCCTTCCCTCCAAGTCAGATATAGAGTGTCACTAACTCCTCTTTAGCAAGCAACAAAACTTCTCCAATTGAAGAAGGCTACCCTCAATGATATCGAGATCATTCAGGATATCTGCTGGATGTGAGTTTGCTACCGCTATCGCCAAATTAATCCTTACTAATATTATCCAGGTTGTCCCCTAACCAAATCCAAAAGCTGTTGAACCAATACCTTGTCGCCGATTACGAGCAACCTATCAATGGCGAGATCATGAAGGCTGTTGCCTCTAGAGTGACGGAGAAGAGCGATGTTCTTCTCCTCACTGCTGTTGATATGGATGATAGCGGACCATATGAAATTGCTGAACCACGTGCCATCACTGCTTTGGAGACATATACACCATCATGTAGGTTACTAACCTGCGCTACCATTTGAAAGCTGCTAATTTTTCCTCAGGGCTCCAAACTCCTCGCTTGAAACGTCTTGCGGAGATTGTATCTGCTCAAGCTATCGCCCAACAAGAAAAAATAGATTTTCCAGTAGAAGAGACTAACGACATCACTGACGACGAGATGAATGGGCAATAAGCAGCTCATCTGGACATCATACTCCGATTCAGAATTGCGGCCATAATTGCGGGGCACATTAATGACACCTTTTTCTTCACTTCTCCTGTACTATTTTCCCCCGACCATTGGAGGATCGGCACACCCAAGAGATGAGTGTGCACGAGTCCCTTTTGTATACTGGGAGGATGGATCTTTGACTCTGTAATGCGGATGTAACGCCATGATGTGGGACTAGTTAAATGCGCTGGGAAATGATTGCACGTCGTTGTTGTTTTGGTGGGGATGAGGGCTTGGAATTGGAATGGACGAGCATCTAGTGCATTGTGTAAAAAGAAGCTTTCTTCATTTTTTCCTCTCTTGGCTTTTTTCTTCATTGGGCGTTGAAATCCTCCTGGCTCTCTTCCTTTTTTCTTTGGATGATGATATGAGGATGTGTAATAGTAGGTAGAGAGAGGCTTTCACGATACGTCTTTTTACACTGCCTGAAGAATGGATAGATGGAGTTTTGCTTGAGCTTTACTTATTTGGGTGGCTGATGATTCTTCTTCTTCACTTTTCCCTAATACTCGAGTGCTCTTTTCGAATGAGATAAAATGGCTATACCAAGTTCTGAATGATGTTCATGCATAAATGTGATAGGATGCTTTTAGATGCGACTTTGAGCTGCCTACCCACTAAGGTACGCGTCCATCAACCAAGGCATACCCTCTCTTTCTTTTGGTGTTCTCTTAGAGGACCTAAGTACTCCAGAGTCTGAGGAACAATAATGATTGATGAACAACCTGTTTACCAAATGAGAATGGGCGTCCATTTGATAGACCTTGTGCCAGAGTGAACTGCTTTTCCACCCTTGAGCCACCTTCCTCCAAATGCCAAGACCTGAAAGTTCCCTATCTCTTATCGATAAGACAACGTTTTTGCGCCCCTCGGAAAAATTTATACCCCTCCATCTTCAATACGGAGCCTCGCATAGATCATTCCATTGCCTCACTCTCCCACGACTATTCTTCTCCTTCCTGTATTTCAGGGCTAGTGTTCCTCGCCATTTCCTTACCTACTCATCCATTCCTCTGCGATAACGAAGAACGAGATCACCATGGCGCGATCGCAACCCAACATCATCATCACGGGTACGCCCGGCGTGGGCAAAACAACGCACTGCGAGACGTTGGCGGAGAATACGGGACTGAAGCATTTGAGTGTTAATGATGTGGTGAAGGAGCGTGGGTGTCATGATGGGTTTGATGAGGAGTTTGGGAGTTGGATTGTGGATGAGGATAAGGTGTGTTAGATTATCCGGTTTCCTTTTTGCCTTGGGGATGTGAGGTTCGGGAGCTGGGGCGCAAGAGGGTAGCGAGTAGAGGGGGAATAATGGGAATGGGACAGAGGAGGAGATTGGAGAAGAGAGGCTAATACGGTGTGATAGTTGCTTGATGCGATAGAAGACGAGGTTAAACAAGGAGGGTATATCATCGATTGGCATGCTTGCGATTTGTTCCCTAAGAGCTGGATTGATCTCGTGGTTGTGCTGAGGGTTGATTCTACGATGTTGTATGATCGCTTGAAGGCTAGGTATTTTCTCTCTACCCTTTCTTTCCACCTTTACCGACCTTTTCTCTTGTACTGGGTCAATCTCCTTGCTAATCGTGTGGATCGATATAGAAACTATCCTGAAATCAAACTTCAAGAAAACCTCGACTCGGAAATCATGCAGGTCCTCCTACAAGAAGCGAGGGATTCATACGATGAGGAGATTGTGGTGGAGTTGTATAGTAATACCACTGAAGAGATGGAGAGTAATGTTGAGAGGGTGGAGGGGTGGGTTAAGTCTTGGAGGGAGAATAATGAGAAAAAGGACAAATCATGATTGAGGATACTTGAATGGTTCTTTTGATCTAATTTTCTATGCGCTTTCTTGTAGCCATGTCTTTAGCTTTTCTAGGGCGCGGAAGCGGTGCGAGATTTTGTTCTTTGCAACTTTGTCCATTTCAGCGTAGCTGCAGAGTAAGGCGTTAGGCGGATTTCTTTTTCGATAAGGATGGGTGAAGGAGGGACAACTTACGTTTGGCCTTCATACTCGAAGATGGGGTCCCAGCCTTGTGTGGGTTAGCTATTTATTGACTTGGAGTTGGAGTACAAAAAGGAGACGTCTTACCGAAATTTGCAGGACCTCTTGCTGGTACTATTTTACCCTATATAATAAAGTTAGAAAATGAAATGAAATGAGAAGGATCGCTTACATCTGTGCGACCTTGAAATATGATTGGCTCGTGACCTGGGCCTTCGCTGTAGGCAAATGTGCAGACTGCTTGGGCTGATTTATCGGGGAAGCCCGCGAGCATGGCATTGAGACCTTCGTGGCCGAGGGATTGGAGGAACCATTTTCTAGATGACATTCGAATCAGTAATCTTCTCTCAAGTTTGCTTTTGAGAGCAGATTATTTACATGTAAGGGCCGGGTAATTCATTGAATGCGTTGAAGCAGAGACATGTATCTTCCACCAAGACCGGTCCTTTGATCTGTATAAATCTTTAGTTATATAGTTCACCTCCAATTTTAATAACGAAGGGAATCAGAAAAAATGAATACGTACAGCCTCAGCAGCTCGTCGACATTTATCGCGGGAGATCTCTTCGATTGATCCTTGGATTTCGACGAGGTCGAGGGCTTGGCTTTGGAGGTCTACTGTGGAGCCTAGGATAGCTTTTACTTCGGTGAGCTTGTTTTTGTTTCCGGTTATGAAGTTGAGGGTTTTGGGAGCCATGGTAGCGATTGCTTTGTTTTTATATTTTTGTATCTTCGGGTTGAAAGGGAGTTATTGGAGAAGTTTGGTGACTTTGACGGGAGTGACCCATTTTTGGGAATCACATGACTGTATTTGAAGACTCACTCCTGGTCTGAGGTGTCTCGCAATTCAATGTTGTTTGAGTAGTTCACTCTCATCTTGACTAAAGCTCGTTTTTACGGTTTGACTGAGAGTGTATTTTAATATAGAAGTTCTCTGAGAAATCTCATTTGACGAGGAAGATTATTTTCATTCCATGAAGCATTGCAGAATGTTTAGTTGTCCTAAATTTCAATCATGTTCTAACTTCTGATGGGGTCTCTTCCGCGGATTTGAATTAGATTTGCGAGTCAAAAATGCATATGGCTTCTTAGAAGACGCTGAGTTGAAGCTTAGGTAGTTTCGAATTGTTTCCATTTCGAATTTTTGTTTTCTCGTTTATTTAGAGATTAATGTATGACGAAAATATCAGGATTCATAACTGTGGCCAGCAGGAAAGTTGAGCGTATTACGAGCCTGTTTTTGCAATGAACAGGATTGGAAAAGTGTTGAATCTAAAATGTAATAAACAATTTAAAGAAAGAGACCTCGTCATCACCTCGCGTACCCCTAGCATATATCGCGTGAAAATTTTTCTATGATTTCCTGGTTATGATAAGTATTGATTCAAGTGCTATTAGATGTCGGTAGCTGTATGTCTACTATAGGTATGTATGAGACTACATAGAGCTATAATCCTATGTATAATGTTTTCAGGTTAAACACGGCTGGTAAATCCGGCCCGACCCGCAGCATTTTGATTGGTCAAACCGCACGACAACCTTATCTCCTTTTAAATAAACCAGGACGACTCCTACCTCTACCACACCTACCTATAGGTAGGTAAACCAACAACACAACATTTCTCACGTTCTATTTTAACAAATAGGTATCACAACATCCCAAACACACTTTGGGAGACGAATCAGAATATCCCCTGCAAAACAACAAATCCCCACCATTGGTATGGCCACGATGCAAATCACAAATTTTCCGGCCCACCTCTACGTATGCATCGGATAAAGCATAGTCGTGATTGATGGAACTCCAATTGATGAGGATAATTCATCGTACGTTGCATATTCTACGCATACGGAAAATTGCGTCCAACTTCCAACTGTGGATCCTGGCAGAGCAGGCTCTGAGAAAGGCACCGAAGCCAATTACCTAGGTACCTGACTTTGGCAACTTGTGGAAGGAGGTACACAGGTATGATGGAACTCCAGACCAGCGTAGACCCGTTGGTCCCAATTCTTTCTTCTTCTTCAATTCATTTTGTCTCTCATTTATATCTCATACGTTTTTGTGAAATTTTGTTTGCTCAAATTTACTATACATAAACTACGTCGTTCGTTGAAAGATTTACTGACAAGATGGTGTTAGCTCAATTCGCTAGCTCACAGTACCGAGCTTTCACTATGACAGATGACTTCTATGATCCGGTAACCAATACCACTATCTCCATTCCACCATGGAGCACTCGAATTTGGAAATCGGTGAAGCATCCGGATCCAAATGTGGTATTGGCCATGATTCTGGGTCCGCTCTTGATGATTCTAATCACGAGATATATTAGCGGAAGACCGAGAGAGGGAAGTGAGAAGGAAAGGAGCGCGTGGATGGTGCCATATTGGATTCCTTTTTTGGGTCATGGCTTTCGTTTGTGAGTGTTCTTATGGCTGGATTTGGTGATGAGGTGCTATGACTAATCCCAAGTTAGTCTATGGGATCCTGTGTCACTATTCAAGCAAGCGAGGTTAGTCCAAGCAGATTAATTTTGAGATTTGGGAGTGCTGATACCGCTCCAGAGAACAAAGTCCACATTCTTTTTTCTCGCTATATCTTGGAGGGACTACTCATAACATCAGTAGGTTTACCACTCCATGCTTTCCTCCATTTCTGAGCCTCCCAATCGGGCCTTTTCAGACGAATGTGTGATGTCAGTAATCTTACAGCATGAGCTAATATATCCAATAGTATATGACCCAAAACTTATCCAAAAGTTGTGCTACCCGAATCCCGTTTCAGTTGGTTGGCGTGACTAAGACTTATGTAGTGTTATGGCGCAGCGTGAATCACACGTGCAATTTACACCTGTGGCTCGGACAATAGCGCAGAGAGTAAGTGAACTAAATCCATATCATTTAGATTTCGTAGCTGAGCAGTTATAGTTCTTCGGTCTTCCCAAAAGGAGCAAAGCGAAGTACGAGAAAGCATGGGAGGTATGTCTTCATTCACCTGGTATTCTGCCTTGATCTTATCTAATTTGAATAGGAATTGAATTCCAGCTTCTCATATATTTCAAGAGACCCATTCTTCGGAAAGCTCTTGCATAGAACAGTGAGGAACATTGAGAACAATGTCTCACACATGATTTCATTTGTCGACACAGCCATCGACCTCGAACCCTGGGAGAAATGGGGAAAGGCATCTTACATCTCAGACGAAGAAACCGAAATTGATTTCGCAGCGATGATACGAGATGTGATGGGTCACTGTTCGGTTCCCGTGATTTATGGAAGTGCTTTCATCGAAAAGTTTCCCAATGTTCTACATGATGTTTACGAAATGGACAAGGGAATGCTGTATTTTATAATGGGTCTTCCCTCTTGGTTCCCTTGGCCCTCTGTTTTACAGGCCCACATTTCGCGGAACAGAGTGTGGCAGGCTTTGGATGATCAGCAGAGAGCTTTTGATGATCTCTCCGAGGGGAAGGAGATAGATTATAGTTGGGGTGATTTGGATGATGTGAGTGACTTTAGCAAGAGGAGACATGAGATATACAGAAGTAAGATGTCCTTCGCTAGCATTTGGACTTCAAACGCTAAATTGTCAAATCATAGAATATGGCTTCGAAGTCCGAGAACGCGGAGAATTCACAGTAAGCCAACTCTTCCGGTCTCCTCTCTCTTCACATTCCCCCCTCCTACCTGAACTTTATAACTCACAAAAATGACAGACCCTCTGGGCTCTAATAATCAACTCATCCCTCCTAGTATACTGGCACCTCCTCTACATCCTCTCAACTCCCGATCTCCTCTCCCGTCTCCGTGCTGAAATCGCTCCCTACGCAACAGTAGAGAAACCCCTCTCCATCGGTAAAATCTCAGAGGCACCACGGTTATCAATCAACCACGAGGGCCTTGCCAAAAACTGTCACCTCTTCAAATCCACATACTTCGAAACCCTAAGACTTACCGATCAACCCTGGAGCGTGAGACAAGTTGCTAGTGATGTAACTATCTCTGAGGATGGAAGTGAGGAAGCAGAGAATGCGGAGAAATACGTTTTGAGAGAGGGAGAGTATATTACTATGCCTCATGATTTGCATATGCGGGATCCGGTTTATTTTGTAAATCCGGAGAAGTTCGAACCCGAGAGATTTTTGGAGAGGGATGAGGAGGGCAATGTTAGGGCTGAGATGGGGAGTATTGTATGTTTTCCCCCTCTTTTCGTTGTATTAAGCCTCCACTCGCCTTACCTTGCTCTACCTGGTTATGGGAACTTACAACTAACTAATACAGCGTCCCTATGGCGGAGGAGTCTCCCAGTGTAAAGGGCGCGGCCTCGCAGAAAGGGAATGCATCTCTCTCGTTGCTGGTATCATTGCGTTTTGGGATATTGAAGTAGTGGATAAGAAGAAAGGATGGGTCATACCAGCTCAAGTTAAGACTACTGCTGTGGCGAGACCTTTGTTTGATACAAGGGTCAGGATCAGGAGGAGGAAGTTTGAATGGGAGATTTGATGGAGGCTTAAACATAGAGGCAAGTGGTTGAAGTCGAAGGCTTGTCAAATTTCGATTTCGGTGTAGCTATTCTTGAGCTCAAGACGAACTAGTCTATTCTACACGGAGACGTACACGTATCCCAACCTGATTGGATTGAAATATTAGATTGTAATTTTCTAATAAGCTAACGGCAGGTTGAAATAGCGAAATCAAGTATGTAACTGTTCCCTGGCAGGAAGGGAATGAATTGCAACTCATAAGTAGTCGCGTCGCCGACTCGGACATCTTTAGCAAATTATCTGTCGACTAACTATTCTTCAATCATTTCGCATATAAAGTTGTCTTAAGATAATTTGCAAAAATGGGCTAAACAGGTCGAAAGAGGATTCGGTTAACAAAAGATAGGCGAGACAACTCAGATACGAGTATGTTCGAAAGATCAAGTTGGGATTTAAATGAGGTTCCAACAAGACGTAACAAGATTAGATTGAAGCAAAGCACCGAGACCAACAATCATTATTGCGACAAAGAAAATCAAGTGATCCAGCAAAGTCACTCCCTATCAGACCGCCAAGACCCCGACAACGGGATCGATAAGACAAGCTCCCATATCTACCCCAAATAAAATTCCACGTCTTCTCCCCACCCAACAACGACAATGTCTACCACTCGCCTTACATTTCTATACCCTCATCTCTTCCGCTCAATTCGTACCCATGAGCCGACGACTCAAGCCTTCCTAAGAAGACCCAAATTGCCGTCGCAACAATGCATGAAAGCGAGGGGTTTCGCGAGGACTACCCGCAGGGAGCAGAGGTTCGTGGAGAGACATGGGAAAGCAGTTGAGCCTTTCGTGGCAGATGCAGAGACGGCGGATGGGGAAAAGCTTTCCGGGATCAATGAGGAGGCGAAAGAAGCAAAAGCTGGTGGGACCGAGAAGAGTAAAGCTATGAATTTGGGTAACAAAGGGACGACGAGCGGGGGGCAAGAGAAAACTACGCCAGTTTCGAATATTGCTGCGGAACCACTATCAGAAGAAACACAAGCTGCTGGGGAGATATTGAAAGAACATTCCTCCTTACCTTTCGAAAAGGCAGTTAGTAAAGAGGCACAGACGCCAATTGGGGGGAAGTCGGATTCAGGGTCTGGGGATCTAAAGACACCTACGGAAACGATTCTTGAGATGCCACCGCCAAAGACTCATGAGCAAGAAAATGCATTAAAGCCGCCACACTTACGAACTCCGCCCTATGTTCACCATTTTGATACGTATGGCTTGGTACAGCAAGTTGAGAAGGGAGGGTTTACAACGGATCAGAGTATTACTGCTATGAAAGCTGTGAGGGCTCTCTTGGCGAAGAATCTGGATGTTGCGAAGGCGGGTTTGGTCAGTAAGAGTGACGTTGAGAATGTGAGTTTTGGAAAGTTATGTCAATAATGAGTGGAGGTTGATTGGTTGTAGGAAAGCTATCTCTTTCGGGCTGCTTGCTCGGAGTTGAAGACCGAGGTTCAAAACAATCGAAAGCAAAACGAAGAGTCCATGCGAAGAGAAAGAACGCTGTTGCAACATGAGGTTGATATTTTGAATCAAAAACTCACCCAGGAGCTTTTGGGTCTGAAAGATGACTTGAAAGGTATGTTTGATGACCGGAAGATGGCAGTTAGACAAGAGCAACGAGCCATGGAAAGTGCTGTACGTTTTCTCCCGAAACAAAACCAAACCAAGAAGTTGCAAACTAATATTAAAACAGATTCAAGAACTTAACTACAAAATCACCGTCTTACTAAACAGTGACAGCAAATCCGAAGTAGAAGGTCTTCGCTGGATTCTAACGAGAAGATCCGTGATTGGCATTTTGATCATGGCTTTCATGGTTTTGACTTCCTTGCGATATGCAAGTTACAAGTCTCACGAAGATGAGGAAAGACGAAAGAAACTGAAGAAGGCTCCCAAGAAGGATGACCATAGCCTTCGGGAGTTGTCACCTCATAACGTTGCAGAAATGTTAACGGCAAATTAATCCGAGATGCTTCTCGGATGGAGGAATGAGGGGAGGGTACTTTCGCCTCGATAATTCTGATGGCTTCTCTGCAATCATCAACGAGGACGAACAATCATGTTAAGGATAGATTTCTATCCTATCCGGGAATCAAGGCGGAAGGGCGCGCGAGGCGGTGATAACTCATCGGCCTGGCACACACGGAGAAACACTCTTCTCCGCAACTAGAGTCAATACATCAAACTCGAAAGAACACCAAATTTCATGTACGAAGCTTAATAATGTAAAGATACCCAAGAAGATGAATAATACAGACTGAGAAAGGCCAGACGGCCTAAGTTCCTCGTAAGACCCATTTAGTCCCGGCACACCATGTGCCGGACACCCCATTAAGCGATGTTTTTCGACTCAAGTAATCTTACGACGAGGTTGCTCATGTGCTTATGTATGCTAATACGATGCTACCTGCAGTCATCATTTGCATCACCTTCCCCATCCGACGAATCAAACAGAATTCGAACGATCCTTCCTACTCGAGTAGATCATCACGGTCCACGCCTCTCGCGCATCGTTTCTCCTTTTAGAATCTAGCACGACCACCACGCACACATGATGCTGGCGTAACCTGGATACCCACATTACCAGCTACTCTGTACTCGAGTACTTGAGTAACTCTGTTTCCTTCGATTGCGCATCTCGAGTCAACTACTTTTCGTTCACGGAAGATAATATACGTCAAATTCCGTTGTCTTTGGAATCATTGTTCTCATTTTTTTGTTATGAGCCAGGCTCCTTCCTCATTTGATAGTGAGGGGCTGAAAACTGTCTCCGAAAGGCGTGTATATTCCGTTTATATTCGCAAATATGAACTCCGAAGCTGCGAATATTGGCGCTGGTGTTAATAGGCCTGTGAGTTTCTGGCAGCGGATAGGGAGGAAGGTTAAGTTTATGTTAAGCAATAAGGGAGCGCTGGGGATCGCTGGTAATTATCATTTCTACTTTTGGATGTTGATTCTTTTTGACTGAGATTGGGACATACTTGTTTTTTGTGTACTGTTCCTGTTCATCATAATGGGGTCGAATCTCCTGCTTGATATTTTGTCCTTGGTTTTATTGTTCTGTGTTGACTTACTGCCGATTGCCTCATTCCCCTTATATATTGCCCGCCTCTCGATTTCTTAAGCCCAAAACACCCGAGCGTATATTTACTAAGAGTATTCCTGCAGGGATGGAAGAGGACATTGCCACTGCCGCACTATCCGCAAAGCAAAAACGAAAAGGTCAAGTTCGGAAGGCTCAAAAGTTCGTCTTCCCTATCATCCGTCTATCTCTTCCTCGTAACATACTAACCTCTCACAGAGGACACCGGGAAAGACAAGCAAACTACGCGTAACCATAACACCATCTCCAATTCATCACCACCCTAGGAAATGGACTAACCGAATATCAAGTAAACTTCTAGAACAAGATATCATCGATCTCCGCTCCCTAATTGCCACTGCAGAAGCAGAAGCACTTCTCACTCAACAGGAAAACAACGCTGCCAGGGAGGCGCTGTTGCAAGCCCAGATTCCTATCTGGTGTCCTCGGCCAGATCAAAACACAGAATTAGGCCAAACAGTTACCTTCGATACTCAAGGCCCAGTGAAACCGCCTCCCCTGAGCGTCAATGTCAGAGTATTGAAGGCTGCTCCGGGTTCTCAGGCGATGCAGTGGATTCCCAGTGAAGGGAGCATGAGAGTAAGGACCTTCTTTGATGAGGACTTACGGAAGACCATCCTGAAAGTTAGTCCGAGGGATGATATATCTAAGCGAACAGATAGTGGCCAAGGGATGGAGCATTTCGATGCTTTTCTTGATAATATTCCGAAGGTGATCGAGTCATCAGAAGAAGATTCAACTTCTCTTATTACGAAAAAGAATGGGCAACAACAGCCTCCCGCACAACGACAGCCTACGAGCAAAGCAGCTGAGAACCAGGCGGATTTCCCAACCACGGCTGTGAATTTCATCCTCGCGTAAGTCCCTCGCTTCCTCTATTTTCCACAAACTTAATAACACTCATCAGACTTGAACACCCATGCCGCATCCATTTCCACGCTCCAGATCCAATGTTCTCTTCCAAAACCCCAGAAACAGGTCACCAACTCCTCGGCTCAACTCTACTATACACCTCCGCTCCACCTCCCGTTTTCCCCGCCCTCTCAGCAGCTGTCCCCGTCCCCTCCTTTACACATCCCTCCTCCGCTCTTTCCACACTTGAGACACTGAAGCAGATGTCCAATTCGCTTCCAAAGGGGGATCGGGAGATCACTCCTGTGCAAGCGTGGTTCTTGTTAGTAAACAAGTATGGGATCAAGTTTTTGATGGAGGAAGGGAGGATTGAGAGGTTGAGGAGGGCGTTGGTTGGATTAGTGGAGTGTTTTGAGTTTGGGGCTGTGATGGTTGAGAGTGAGTTTTGGGAGGTTGTCAGAAGGTGTCTTTTGGATATTGCTCTGAGGGAGGAGAGGGAGGGGGTGAGAGAGTGGATTTGATGAGACTAAGTAAGTAACATATTTCCTCAGCTTATCAACCTATCTACATTCCATTCTGGGATGATTTGTTCCTAAACTAAAATGACGATAGAAGCAGCAAGAAAGCTTCGCCTCCAATACCCAGATGCGGAGGAGTCCTTGGCAAATTTCATCGTCAAGTATCAACACTCACTCACCCTCTGGAATACCCATATATGGACAACTTAGGGTATTCAATACAATCAGCGCAACAGATGGTCTCATTTGATGGTCCTTCCTGAAGTTATAGTTCTTCGGTCTTCCCAAAAGCAGCAAAGGGAAGACCGAAGAACTATAACTGCTCAGCTACGAAATCTAAATGATATGGATTTAGTCAGCCACTCTACCTCTCAGTAGCAGCTTTGGTCTCACTTCCCCAATGACGAGCATTCCATAATCTTCGCCCATTTGGAGTGACCCAAACAACTTGAGCTTTGATGATCAAACCACGACCCCAACTGCTACAGCTATTCCCCAGGAACAAGACGATAGTTTAGTACAAGGAATCAACTTCTCAGGCGTCCCTCGTTCCTGCCCCCAATACGATCTAAGCATGCTCAACGACAATATAGGAGGCACAGACGGTTTCGAACATACCTATATGTTGTAAACCCCCAATCTCGCTTACCCACCAGCCCACCAATCACCACCAAATCCTCCCACCTCCTCGAAAAGATCAAAAAAGATCAAAAAACCAACCAAAAAAAGTGCAAAACTCAAAGCCACCCCAAAACGACGGAAATCTTCTCATCCTTTCAACAACAATCATATCATTACCAGAAACCTCCATCCCCACGCCCACCGCGTTATCAGCATCAACCTCCACATCTACCGCACTCGAATTTGGGAATCGGTGAAGCATCCGGATCCAAATGTGGTATTGGCCATGATTCTAGGTCCGCTCTTGATGCTTCTAATTACGAGATATATGAGCGGAAGACCGAGAGAGGGACCTTCCACCTCCCCTTCCTCATCGAACTCCGCTCTTGATGCTTCTAATTACGAGATATATGAGCGGAAGACCGAGAGAGGGACCTTCCACCTCCCCTTCCTCGTCGAACTCCGCTCTTGATGCTTCTAATTACGAGATATATGAGCGGAAGACCGAGAGAGGGACCTTCCACCTCCCCTTCCTCATCCAACCAACCCTCCTACGCAACCCAACACAGTCTCGCCCTAGGACTAGGCGTAGGTCTCTCCCTAGCACTCGTATTCTTCCTCCTCCTCGCCTGCTACATATATTACAAACGCCATCACGGGCGCTTAGAAGTCGAAGAAGTATATAAAGGTCCTCCTACATCTACTCGTTCCTAACCATCTACTCGTCCCCAACCACCTACGAGACCAAATGTGGTATTGGCCATGATTCTAGGTCCGCTCTTGATGCTTCTAATTACGAGATATATGAGCGGAAGACCGAGAGAGGGAAGTGAGAAGGAAAGGAGCGCGTAGATGGTGCCATATTAGATTCCTTTTTTAGGTCATGGCTTTCATTTGTAAGTGTTCTTATGGCTAGATTTAGTGATGAGGTGCTATGACTAATCCCAAGTTAGTCTATGGGATCCTGTGTCACTATTCAAGCAAAACGCCATCACGGACGCTTAGAAGTCGAAGAAGTATATAAAGGTCCTCCTACATCTACTCGTTCCTAACCATCTACTCGTCCCCAACCACCTACGAGACCTACGAGACCTACGAGACCGGATGTTAATTCCCCTTTTGATCATCGCGTTATTGGGGATCCGAGTGTGCTGGGGAAGTACTCGTTGTTACATCGTGATGGGGCTGGTGATGGGGTTGGTGGTGGGGATTTGGAGAGAGAGGGACGAAGGAGGGATGGGGGGTCGGGTTTGGAACCGATTGAGTTGAGGCCTGTTGGACCTGTTGCTGGGTGGAGGCCTATTGGGGTTACGGTGGGGAATCCGAGGTGGGTTTAGGTTTGGTTTCTTTCCTTTGGGTGGTTTTAAATCAATGAACTAAGACGGATTGGACCTTGGTGGATGGATGGATGGATGGTTATGTTTAGGTTTATGGGTATGGGTATGGGTATGATTGTGTGTTTGTTTGTTTGCTTGATGACATGACGGAACTCAAGTTGGATTTTGGGTTTGCCTGTTGAAGGGGCTGTGGCAAGTCGACGGGCTAATGCATGAGCATCTGGGAGTGAGGGACTGGTGAGGTGTATGAGTAATTCCAAATCAGAGAGATTCGCAGATGGGAATTCTTTCTTGAGATTATATGCTTCAACGTGAACAACAGGGTCATCCGTCTCTGCATATGCACCCCTATAAGCCTCTATGATGGTGGAGTTGTACTTAGGTTTTGGTAAAGGACTTAAGTGTATAAGACTATTAGAATAGCAGAATTGACGTCATACAACCAAGAGCAGAGCTAGCTACTAGTGCATGTATACTAACCAAGAGAGGGTGTAATAGGCTTAAAGTTTTGTTATGGTGCCAAGATGGTACTATGACCGCCTTCAATCCTATTGTTTCAAGGAGAAGGCATCTCAGGCTTATAGAAAATCCCAGGGATAGGGGCAGGGATTTTTAAAGTTAACATGCTTTAACGCTGATGTGTCGCGCCCACACCATCCAACTACATTGGCTAATCCTGGCTTGGTGTGAGATGCCTTGGAATGTCTTATTTGTACATATAATAGTAAATTGTGTTTTGTGGGTCAGGTGGTTTGAATTATCTCAATTATTGAACATGTGAGAGTGAATATATTATATATCAACATGGGTATTCCTTGAAGACTGCCATTTGGTACTCTGTCTCAATATAGTAAGAGTGTACGTACAGTAGGCAGAAATCAAAGACGAGGACCTCGCCGCCCTTATACGCCAGACATTTTGGTTTCACTTCTTGGTTGGTTGAGCGGAGGAGTTTTTGGATTCTGTTCTTATTGTTCATTATTGATCCAGATCTCCATCCCACCTCGGGAGATAAAATCTCACATTCTCATACACCAAAAAGGTCACCCAAGTAGCCGGCAAAACCCTCAATACATTCGTCCCAAGACCTTTATAGAACCCTCTCCAGCCCTCTTCCCTCCAAACCGTAGTTGTTACACCTCTAATCCCCTTTCCAAACTTCTCATCCGCGTGGTAGGTTTGGATCCTGCTTCGTATAACTTGATACGGATACGTAACCGTCCCAGCAGTAATCTTCGCCAGACCACTAATAATCAACGTTGCCCTATTGTCTAATTTCTCCTCTCCTTGCCCTCCTCCCCCTTGGTCCTTAGCGATGTATTTCTTCCACCCATTCTTTAGTGGTTCATAAACAGCAAACTGCACAGCCCCATGAACATTGCCCATCATACTGATGCCTACACCTCTATAAAACCCCCTAAACCCCTCCGACTTGTACAAATGCCTCGTACCATGTACAATTCCCTGATAAGCGCCCTCGGAGCCTTTATCCGAGCTTAGCATTCGCGTTTTGAGGACCCATATTGGATTTGTGGAGAGGGTTATGATGGTTCCTGAGATGCCGGAGGCCAGGAAGTAGTCTAGTGGCGAAAGTGCTATCGTCTCCCTTCCAGGTTGATTGCTATTGACTGGTGTATTGAGTGGGGTGATAGCAGAAGGATAAGGTCGATTATGAAATTCCCAAAGCTTCTTCTCGACTACACTCTTGAAGAAAAAGAAAATCGCCCAAGAGCTAGCATTCCCAATTAAATTCGGCGCCAATCCCCTGTACAGACTCTGTACCGGTCGTTCATTCTGTACAAGCTTCCTTAGGATCCCATATGCGCTGACGGGAGACGAGGAGGTATTACGTTGTACTGTTACATTTGTTAGGTTTGTATGGAATGGAGGGGTAGGACAAATCATTTACTTTGCAGACGCGTTTTGATTACATCAAGCGGATGGACAACGAGGGTTGATATTGTGCCCGCAGAGAGGCCTGCTATGGTCTCGACCAGCGCGGGGGAGATGCGCGCATGGTCTTGCATCGAGAACTGTGCGGTGCCTGTTTGCTCATGTTGGAGTTGTGGTGGGAAAGCTTGGGGGAGCTTGAGCCTTGAGCTTTGAAATCAAAGGAGCCGAGGTTAGTTTTCTTTGTGAGTAGATGCTACTACACTTTTTTACAACTCGTTCAATTTCAGAATAAACAAGAATGTTACAGGTTACTCTCTCTTTTGGAAGTATTATACATCGTCTGGTATAATCCTCAAAAAGTAAGTGTTTCCAGAAGCAGAAAGACCGAGTCTCCTAGCTTTATCAACCTCAAAAACAGCATCATATCACCGTTTTACATGACACCGGACAAAAGGCTCGAATGGAAAGACTTTTTCTTAAAGTGGTGATTGCACTTAATTGTGCTTGATATCTTGGTACAATTATATTTTTGGACGGTGTGCCAACCGTCTCAGCCCATAGCATTCGTATCCTTTCCTCAGAAACAAACGCCTTCCTATGCTACAATATGACTGTTTGGCCCCCTTTCAAACGAAAATGGCACCTAGTCATACCCCTGCTTGATTCATCCCATAATCTCATCGTGTGGTGTGTGAGAAATTCGTAAATTTGGTATTTCGGAAAAGAACGTTTATGCGAGTGGAGAGAAGAGTCTATTCAAATTATTAGGACGGTGAAAACAGCGTATGAATAAAACAGCGATGGTGTACCTGATGAACGATGGTCGAGGCTCGCTGCGTGTATAACCTGTTTTGGTCAGTTGTGTTGATTTGACGAATATTTGGTGCGCCATACCAAGGTAGACAATTAGAGGAAGGTAGCCACTAGATTCATGTTAGCATATCTTCTTTTTCGACGTTAACGAACATTGACGTACTAATGGATTGCGACACGAGAGAGATCAATGAGCTTTCCAATGTACTCCTACTTGGGGTTTAGTTGAAGTTATAGAGATGGCGTCACAGGAGCGCGGACCTTGCTTTCTTCTGAGAGTTGCATATTGACGGTAGATTTTGGATGAAGCTGAAATGGAATTAGTAAGCCAATGTTGGATATGATTGACTGTGAAGGACTTACAGAGTATGGGCGTTCTGTTCAAAGATCTGTGGTTTGGATGTCCAAGTTCAATTCAATGGAAAATGTACAAGACAAGGCTCACCCCACATGCCTTCGAGATGCCTCAGGCTGCAGGGGTACAGTAGAACTTCTTCTGTATGATGCGACTACTGGTAGAGAAGCTTTCTCACAGTCAATTGTAAAAATTTCTATCAATCGAATATAAGGGAATATAGAAACCAAAACTTCCTAATCCACTCCAGAATATAACTTCTTCTACCATGGCTTGTAAGCTAGTCTGAAGCTATATCAAAATCTTTGTCACGTGCTTATAAATTGCAGCACAATATCCCAGCCTCGCAGCCTCGTATAGACAACACCAAGTCTTCGATACCCAATCTGCCAAAAGCTTCATCTTGCGCCTCCACCTTAATATCCCGGCTCTCTTTACATCATAATAGTCAAATACTCTTGACGCGACCCAAAAAGAACTGTAAAATTCTATTCTCCGCTTGATTTGCCCAACATGTCTGGAGCGCGACATTGGTATTTCTCCCTCTCCTTCTCAAAGTCTTGCCATATACTAACATAAACCACAGGGAGCAAGACAAAGAAGCAACAGTCTACATAGGAAATATCGATGAGCGAGTAAGCGATAGTCTAGTATGGGAGCTCATGCTCCAAGCCGGCCGAATAGTCAATGTCCATCTCCCTAAAGACCGCGTAACGCAGACACACCAAGGTTATGGATTCGTCGAATTTATCAGTGAGGAGGATGCCGAGTATGCTGCGAGGATTATGAATCAAGTCAGACTATATGGAAAGCCAATTCGAGTTAACAAGGTATGCTGCGCCCATAAATACATTCCCCCCCTCCCCCCGAAGCATTTATTGATGACAGGAATAGGCTTCAGCAGATAAACAGAAAACCGTGGAGGTTGGCGCCGAACTTTTCATTGGAAATCTGGATCCGATGGTGGATGAGAAGACGCTCTACGACACATTCTCGCGATTCGGTTCCCTTATTTCTCCTCCGAAAATTGCGCGGGACGAAGCTGGGTTATCGAAGGGCTACGGATTCGTTTCTTATTCCAATTTCGAAGCTTCAGATGATGCGATTGCGAATATGAATGGCCAGTATTTGATGAATAAGGATATCAGCGTACAATATGCCTACAAGAAGGACGGAAAGTCAGAAAGACATGGTGATGAAGCAGAGAGAATCCTTGCAAGTCAAGCAAAGAAACACAACGTCGTTCTCGACGTACCACAAATGCCGGCCCAACTTCTTCTGAGTGGGAATGTACCCAATGCTCCAGCAGCAATGCTCGATCCTCAAATGGGAGGTCAACAAATGGGTGGACCACCTCCAGGAGCCATGCCACCCGGATTCGGTGGGCGTCCAAATGGAAATTACAACTCTGTTCCTCCTCCGCAGCAGAGACCAAATCAACCACTTCCTCCTCCACCTTCTGGGCTACCTCAAAGACCGCCTCCTTCTCAGGCTGGTTATGGAGGCCCTCAGGACTTCCATCCTCCTGGATTCGTTCCTGGGCAAATGCCTCCTGGGTTTGGACCGCCCCCAGGACAGATGCCAGCCGGGTTTGGACCCCCAGGAGGCATGCCTCAGGGATATATGCCCCCTCCAGGGTATCCACCTCAGCAACAGCAACAACAGGGTCCACCTGGATACAATAGGAGGTGATGAAAATCAGGCTTGATTAGGGTAGTTCGATTAAACGATATTAAAGATAAATTGCCAAAAGAGAGCTTTGGCTATTTCATAGTGGGGACGAAGCTAAAGACAACCAGCGCCACTTTTGTTGGAGTGAGGCAATAGGGTGGGAATACAGGACTCTCTTATTGTTGAGAGATATTAATTCAAGAACCAGCTATTGTGTATAAGAAATGTAACATGACACCGTATTGAAATCAATTTAAAAGATGGCTGCTGTGTATCAAAAGCTACTTTTGTTCGTACATCACCCGTCCTTGATCGTGACTAATTGCATGTAAGACTCTTCATTGCTTTTTGATTGCTTGGAATTACTCGTTCAAATTATCATTAGCTTGTTGACAGAAACAGGTTCTTGTATAAAGTGCATAGGTATTAATTCAGTAATAAGTGCCCAATGACATCCTTCAACTTACAACTTACAAGAGAGTATCGAAATTAATTTTGGTAATAAATTACCGTTATTTGTGAAAATGAACAGAAGACCACTCATTCAAGGAATATCTAGCTTAATACAATCATGACACTAGAAGTGAGGAATATCATGAGGGCCTCGTCAACAAGGCTGCGCATAGACCCAATAAAGGTATACAACCGATTACACCCCACCATATACAACACATCTCCAACTACAAACACCACCCTCACAATCCCTCGCACTTCCTAATTCCAAAAATGGAAACGCCATAAAGAAAACAAACCGCCAATCCTGTAATCTGGGAAAATATAAACATCCAATTCCCCTCAATTGCAAAAACAAACTCCTAAAATGGCAACCACCCTCCTCTCTCCCACAACTACAACCACATCCGCAGAAGCCTTCCTCGCCCCCCTCCCTCAGGTCCGCCAATTCCACCGCCAACTAACCACCTCCCTCGATGAAAAGAATGCCCGTCTCCGCACCCTCGTTGGCGGCTCCTACCGCCAACTCCTCGGAACCGCAGAGACAATCCTCGAAATGCGACGCAATATAGATATCGTCGAGGAGCAACTGGGGCGTGTGGGGAAGGGGTGTGGAAGGAGTGTCGTGGGCAAGATGGCGGAGGGATTGGGTAATTTGGATGAGGAGAGTGGGGATAGAGAACGAGGGAGGTTGGAATGGGCTGCTAGGATGAAGGTTCTTGGACAGTGTGGATTGGTTGTTGGACGGCTTGTCAAGGGGAAGAGTGAGGGGAGAATGGAGAGGGGAGAGAGGTTGGTTAGTGCGGCGAAGGTTTTGGTGCTTAATCGGCTGTTGGCTAAGAGTACGGGGGATTTGGCGAAGGGGAGGAAGAGAGAGGACAGAGAGGCTGTGGAGGAAGCGAGGAGGAAGTATGGTGTTTCGAGGAGGAGGGTGTTGGGTGCTATTGAGAAGATGTTGGAGAGGACTGATGGGGAGGAGTCGAGGGAGGATTTGTTACTGGCTCTTTCGGCATACAGTCTGGCTACGGGTTCTGGGGCGAAGGATGTACTGAGGTACTTTTTGAAGGTTAGAGGAGAGGCTTTGGAACTTGCGTTTGAGGACGATGAGAAGGCGTCGGGGATTGTTAAAGCGCTCGAGCTTTATAGCAAGACTTTACTTGATGTTCAAGCTGTGGCTATAACACGACTTCCCCAGGCACTGGCAGCTCTGAAGTCGAAGCCATTGTTGAAAGACAATGGTATCAGAGAAATTGAAGCGCTTCGACTTGATGTGTGTGAAAAGTGGTTTGGGGATGATATTTTATTCTTCACTCCCTACATCAGACATGATGACTTGGGTTCTCAACTGGCAGTCGATACACTCAAAGGGTGGGCTACGAAGGCATCAGAAATACTGTTACAAGGATTCGGCAAGTCACTGCAGAAAATCCACGAATTCAAGACGGTGGTTGATTTGAGAACGAAAGTTCTACAAATCTGGATCAAAGACGGCGGAAAAGCAAAGCGCTTTGATCCTTCAATCGTCCTAGACGGCCTACGAAAAGTCATCAACGACCGTATGGTCCAACTCCTCGAATCCCGAATCAAGAAACTCCATTTAGTCGCCACAGAAGTCGAGGGAACACTAGAAACCTGGCACGAAAGCAAGGATGTCGCCCACGGAAGTCTCTGGGACGACGAAATGCTAGAAATGGATGTCTCCAACGGCGCCTCCCTTTTCCGCGAAGCAATCATCGCCCGAACCCACGGGCGAAACGACGCCGTATCACGAGTCTACAAAGGCTATCAAACCTGGCGAAGGCTAGTCGATGAAATCGTCGTAATCATCTCGCAACTCAAAAAACAACGCTGGGATGATGACCTTGAGGATATCGAAGATGACGATACGCTTGAAGCTAGAAATCATCTCCTTAGTACCGAGGACCCAGATATGCTGCAAGAACACCTCAATGCCGGTCTTGAAAAAGCGTACAAAGGTCTCCACGAGAAATTAGGAATTCTCCTCTCGTCTCACGAAGAGAACGAGGAGATGGGTCCCATATCCATCTACATGATCCGTCTTATCCGGGACCTTCGCGCGTCCCTTCCTCCGCATCAAAATCTTCAGGCTTTTGGACTGGCGCTTATCCCGACATTACATGAGAGTTTGGCGTCGACGGTTTCCACGGAGCCATTGAAGGTCTTTGAGAAGAGCTTTGGGAAGAAGAAGGTTGCGGGCAGAGCTTTGTGGGAGGGGACTCCCGAATTACCTGTTCAGCCTTCGCCGGCGGCTTTCAAGTTGTTGAATAATTTGACGCTGTCGATGGCGGAAGCGGGGAGTGATTTGTGGTCGAAGAGTGCGATTGGAGTGCTGAAGGAGCATGTTTGTGAGGAGTTGGGGGAATCTTGGAGTGAGGCTTTGAAGAAGAGGAAGGCGATGATGGAGGCTGAGGCTGAGGCTTTGATTGTTGCGGAGAAAGAGAAATCTCCTGAATCTATACCTGAAGCTCAACCTGAAGGCGCGAAAGAAGAAGATGAAAAAGCAGAAGTCGCAAAAGAAGGCGACGAGAAACCAACATCACCCACTCAAGAATCCAAGTCCTCCTCTCCCCAAACAACCACTTCCCCATCACCATCACCATCACCATCACCACCTGCACAAACAAAACCTGAAACCACAAACCCTCCCCTTGTCAATCACAAAGAGATTTATATTCAAGCACTCTTTGATATCTTCCTCCTTCAACATGCCTTTGAAGTTCCTGATTCTACTCCTGATGGCTTGACAGACCTAAGCGAGGAAGTTAGGACGGAAATTGGGGATCTGGATGAAGGGGCGGGGAAGAGACTTGGGGGGAGTGCGAGGGAGTATTGGAAGAGGACTGGGTTGTTGTTTGGGCTTTTGGGGGGTGGTGGGGGGTAGTTAGTGTTGGTGTGGGTAGGGAGATAGGTTGAGGGGTTGAGTAAAATAATGATAAAGTAAATAGATTAGTTCGACTTGGATATTGTTTCTCTCTGCGTGTTGACTTGTATTGCTTTTATTGCTTCTAAGAGGACGACCATTGGCTATTGCGTGATAGGTAATTTTACTTTATGTCGCTGGTTAGGGTGTGGAAGGAGAGGCGGCCGACATCTAGAAAAGATCCTACGAGTCTGTGAGTCTGTGAGGTATAAGGTATTTCTGTCGTAGTATGGTAGTATGACGCTCTGTTGAAGAGTAGAGCTTAAGCTTTACTAATAGATGGTCACTAGTTAAGGGGCTTCTTGAGAGGAGAGGGAGGGCTCTATCCGAAAGTGAAGACAAGGTAGAAGTGAGAACAAGCAAGAAGCGAAGACAAATAAGAAGTGAAGACAAGTGACAAGTGATGAGAAGTGAGGACTTGTTTATGATGAGTACTTCTTGGAGGTGAAGACAAGGTAGAAGTGAGACTTGTTTAAATTGAGACTAGTAAGAAGTAAGGACTTCTCTATTAGGTATTCTCTGTTTCTTTCTATAGCTACCTAGGTATATTATTATAGTTATTACCTTTTCAGGTCTATTATAAACTTCACTCTTCACTTCTTCACTTCTTCACTTCCTACAAACTTCACTTATTCACTTGTTCACTTCCTTACTTCTTTACTTGTTCACTTCTTTACTTGTTCACTTCTTTCCTTCTTCACTTTTAGATAATCTTTACTTCTTTACTCCTCTTTTGTTCACTTCTTCACTTCTTTATTTTTAGAAAATCTTCACTTTTAACAGATCTCACTTCTTCGCTCCTCACTTCTTCACTTCTTCACTTCTAGATAATCTTCACTTCTTATAAACCTTAAACTTTACTTTTAACAAACTTCACTTTTTACAGTCTTCACTTTTAACAAGCTTCACTTTCTTATACTCCTCACTTTTCTCAACCTCACTTCGTACAAGCTTCACTTTTAGCGATCTTCACTTCTTTACTTCTTCACTTCCTCACTTCCTCACTTCCTCACTTCCTCACTTCCTCACTTCCTCACTTCCTCACTTCCTCACTTCCTCACTTCCTCACTTCCTCACTTCCTCACTTCCTCACTTCCTCACTTCCTCACTTCACTTCTCTCAACTAGGGAACGCCAATCGGACACTCGTATCAAAAGCAAAAAAGTAACTTTCGAAAAGTGAAATAGTGAATTCTGAACTTCCGACTTTTTAATATATAAAAAGTGAATTTGTGATTTCGTTAAAAGAAAGTCATATTTTAACAACCAACACTTACACTTTAATTCTACCACAAAAAATTCCACCACAAACAATTCCACTACTACAATCAATTCTACTGCTATCAATTGTATAACAAAAAGTCCTTTATAATTGTCGATATTATATTGAATTAAAGTGTAGATTTGCGAACGAGAGTTCTCGAGTTATCGCCTTGTCAGCCTAATTAAAGGAAAACAACAAAGTGGCGACTAAGGAATGTAACCGGGTCAACAATCGCGTCACTTTAGCATGTAGAATGTAAGGATCGGTCGATTTATATAGATAGAATGCGGTGGTATTCCCTAACTCGTCATCGTAGATTCTAAACTCTGTTCGGAACGTAAACAACAACAATATCTTAGTGGCTATCAAAAGTCTAGGAGCGCGGACGACGATTCTGACGATGAGGGGTTATTTGTTAATTAAATTGTATGTAAGTAGTCCGTTCAATCTATTTTGGTGGTCATTAGAGGCGTGGAATCGTGTCAGGGTATCACTAGGAGCGTACAAAAGACTATTCCAGAATAAGGTTGAGATTGATCGCGAGTCAGCTAAGAAGTCCTAGAGCTAGCTATTACTTATACACAACAAGAGGCCGCAGGCCGCGCTATTCCCATTAGGCATCTCCATACTATCTCCGATTAGGCAACTCCAACCCACTATTGCATTCACTAAGCGAAGCACCAAAACACTATACCGAGCCACATTCACGCCCTCACAAATCGTCGTCTTTAGAGGCGTGGAATCGTCGTCTACGAGATATACTACAAATGGAGTGTGTCAGTGAGGATGAGGAACTGGATTTGGCTGAGCCTGAGGGTAACAGGAGCGCGGACGACGATTCTGACGATGAGGGGTTATTTTTTAATTAAATTGTATGTAAGTAGTCCGTTCAAACTAGTTTGGTGGTCTTCAGAGGCGTGAAATTGTGGTCTTCAGAGGCGTGGAATCGTTGCAATTCAGTTAAAAAGTAGTTAAAAAGTCACTAATTTACTTTTCAAAAGTCACTATTTCACTTTGATACGAGTGTCCATTCCGCGTTCCGTACTCAACCTTACTTCCTACAATTATCACTTTTAACAAGCTTCACTTCTTCACTTCTTCACTTCCTGCAAGCTTCACTTTTAGCAATCTTCACTTCTAGACAGGTTTCACTTTTGACATACTTCTCACTCCTCCCTTTCATAACCCTCCCATTCCCAACCCTCCCTTCAACAACCCTCCCATTCCCAACCCTCACACCCCACACCCTCACACCTCACTCCCCACTTCCAAACCCCCACTTATTTCCAGCTAAATCAAATCAAATCAAGAACTCTACCTACCCAATTCCTACCTATAAGCTCTACGTACCTACGTAATTATTTCCTCACCCAACTCACTTACCTAGGCACCTAGGTACTTACTCTAATATCTCAAAGCTGTATAGTGTGTGTGTTGTGTTGTGTGTGTTGTATTGGAACTCTTATTTGATTGATTGATTGATATACGGATGAGATGGGATAGGGCTAGGTAGGTAGGTAGGTAGGTAGGTAGGTAGGTAGGTAGGTAGGTAGGTAGCCTGGGATTGTATAGGTTTGTGTAGTATTGTATAGTAAAGACTATAAATCTAAAGGGTGTTTTAGTTTCTAAGAGCAGAATAGGATAGAATAGAATAGAAATTTAGGTACTAATTTAATTTAATTTCATTCCATCCTATTTCTTCAATCAACAACCAACAATCCTCAGTCTCTCGTTTACAACAACAACAACAACTAAATATCATCACAACCCCTCAACTCCTCACCCCTCACCTCGAACTACCTACTATACTAATCCACTCATATAAACAAATCTGATTCATCATCGTACTACCTATCCTACATCCAACCTATCCAACATCCTACATCCTACCAATCCAATTCCAATCCAATTACATACCTCTCACTCTTCCATACAACTCTCTCATCCAATCATCCAACTCTCTCACGCAAGGTATCTAGATTCCTTGAGGTCCCTTCCCTGAGGAAATTTTACAAAATCTCAATCTCAATAGAAAAGTTTCCCACGGTCTCGTCCCTCTTATATTTTCCAAGGCGCGAGTAGAAGGGGTTTCCAAGGCGCGAATAGAAAAGTTTCTCACAGCCTCGTACCTCAGGTTTTTCAAGGTGCGAGTGAGAAACCCCGTGAGATGAGAGACGAGAGAAAGAGCAAGAGCAAGAGGAGCTACTGTAGATTAGGTGGGTGGGGGTTTGGAGGGAGAAGATGGTATGGTATGGATTTATGTTGAATTTGGGTTTAAGTTGATTTTGAATGTGGGATTGGTAGGTATGGAGTACGAGGACGAGTACGAGCACGAGTACTTGGATCTTTAGATATTGGGTGTTGGGTGTTTGTAGAGATAGATTGAGTATTTCTAAGAGAGTCCAGATAAATAGAAAAAGAAATACCTTAAAAAATAATAAAACATTTATAGGTACCTAGGAAATCGCTACCGTACTTCTACCTATACTCTCTCTACCTTACCTTGCCTTCCCTTGCCTTACACTCCATCCAGATTTTCTTTCAGAGATCTTCAGTCATTTCCATCAAATTAAAACTTTGCAGTTGGTTGGAATAGGGGGCTGGGCTACTGTAGATCTTCTTCAAAGGCAGAACCAGAACCGGGAAACCACGTTTTTGAGACTGACGAAAGGGGTCCGCGGGTTGGGGATACCCAAACGTCAGATTGGGCTATTACGGTGCAGTTCGTCCGAAATGGGGAGAAGCTAAGGTAAGGGAGTCATGACCATCATCTGATGAGTCCAGTCCAGCCCAGCCCAGCCCTGGTGAGCCCAGTTCCATTCTCATCACGGGACCGCCTTACTTTTTTTGGTAGGAGGGACGGGAGGGAAAGCTCCAGCTGGAGTACTGTAGACAAGAAAACGTGGCTTTGGCTAGTACCTGAAAATCCGAAAATCCGGGGAAGGTTGGGAATGAATTCTGATTGAACATTGGGACGGAAGGCACCACCCCCCCTTGGACTCTCACTGCCCTTGATGGTCTTTGCTTTGTAAGGCTTCAGGAAGGCACGGCTCCAGTGAGGCATTGTCTTAGAGAACTTACGGTGGATACGGGGTAGGAAAGATGGAAAAAAGGGGGATTCTTGGGCATCAATGATTTGATCTCTGCTCAACACGTGTTGGAGTCCCTCTTTCTCCTTGACACATTGAATGGATCAGAGGGGACCAGCTGGTCTATCAACGTCAGGATACAGTGGGAAAATACGAAGCTGGTATGTAATAGTGAGCGGTGTACGTCGGTAAAGAGGGGGACAGGAGAAAGAGAAGAGAAGCTTCGCGGATGGAAGGCGGGTGGATGCAAACTAGGGCGACCAGGGCGTCCGGCAGGAATGAAACCGACTGTCACCTTGAGGAGAATCCGGGGTAAAATGGATCTAGGAACTGTTGGCTTTGGGGATTGTGGAGAAGTTTGAAGGTGTGGTGGATAGATGGTGGAGGGCTGGAATAGAGACTATTTGCAATTGAAACTGGGGATGGGGTAATAGGATGCAAGTATGTGTCATGCGATGTTGCAATTTCTTCTAGACCTCGCAACATGGAAGACGCAAGCACGTCTAGAATTAAATGGAGGGTAATTGATGAGCGCTTGGTGAAGCATTAAGGAGTTTGTGTGAGTGTTAGGAGTTTTGAGGGGGTAATAGGAATGCGATGGAATGGATGCGAAGACGTCGTATTGGCTCAACCTTAGTCATGAAGTGTCATGGGAAATGTCATGGGACTTTGACGGCGGGAGCTCGAGGGCTGCTGCTTGTGACACCATGAGGCTCGTGTGGCCCTTTTGCTGAAATTTTCTGTTTTGGGGGAATGAAGGTTTATTTTGCTTTTCACGGGACCAGGAGTGCCAATGGTTGGGGAGACCCACTGGGATGAGAATCTGGGGGAGAGGATGTTCTTGGTTCTGGGGTTGGATTATGTGGTTGTTGTTTGGGATTGGATTCGGCCGTGGAGAGGAGGAGAGGAGGAGAGGTCGCGAGGAGGGTGTACGGACCGTACGGGTGGTAGTACTACACCGGGAGGGACACAACCTTGGGAGTCGGAACACAACCTTAGAGGTGGGGGAGGGCAAGGAAATGGGGAGAAAATGTCCTTTTGGACTGTCACCAGGGAATTTGGTAAGATTTCATGCAGCTGATTTGAGATTGGGTAAGACCGTAAGAGCTAAGTAAAGGGTAAGTAAAGGGTAAGTAAAGGGTAAGTAAAGACTTTGGAAGTATTGGTCCATAGTATTAAAGTATTAGTCAGTATTAAAGTATTAGTCCATAGTATTAAAGTATTAGTTCATAGTATTATTCCCTGGTGTTCCATCTACGACCTCACGAGGACCTAGGTAGACTACCTACCTACCTAACGGACGTGACTTTGAAAAGTGACCAATTAGTAACATTAGTAACATGAAGATGATACAATATTCCGTGAGATTGTGACGAATAATGGTACAATTTTCAGTAAAATTTTCATCACTTAGAAAAAGTCTGATGTCGAGTACTCGGGTACGAGGATGAAAATAGAAAACAACCTGGAAGGTCCATCCACTCAGCTGTCTAGATTTCACCGTCGCCAACACTCACTACCTGCACTCACTACCTGCACTCACCACTCACATCTGGGCTATGGTACATGTTGCTACTGTTTTGCTACGAGCCTACGAAATCTCTGGAGCCCTGTGGAGGCACTCGAGGGCGACCCTTCCTCAGCTATCCTCAACACGGCTAGCGGGGCTAAGCCTGGAATAAGCGCACTGTATGACTGCCATTGACTGGGATTTTGCCTGTGGGGCAAATGTTATCGCGCAAGCTGCAGGCTCACAGGCGCGACCAGATAACATTGGAATGATGGTCAGGTCAGGTCCAGGAACGCGAAGGGGAAAGCAAAAGCCGCAACTGCTGCTCATCTCACTGGTCCGCGGTCCATCACTGGCCCAACCGGCGTTTCTGCTGGCACGGTCAAGTGTTCTGCGGCAAGAGAATTGCGAAAAAAGTTAGTTGGGTATGCTGGTGTCTCCGGTCCTGGGTGCCCCTCCTTTCGCCATGGATCTGATGGATCTGGAGAGGCCACGATGTGAGGGTACGGAGCGTACTGACCTATGGAGGGAGTATTTAATACCTCAATCCGCCCACGGGTGAAGTGGAATGTGAGAGCGTGCTTGATAGTACTTGCTCACTTCACTGCCATCATCATTGTCATTCTTACTTCTGCCAACCTCAGCTAAGCCTCAGCACAGCACAGCACTTCACTCACTGCTTTTGCTGCAACAGCCCCTATCAAGGTTGCCTTATCGCTTTGTCTCTGACTCCCGTCCCTCGTCAGATAACCAACTCCAGGTACGTACCTTATGTGAATCACCTTATGTACCCTATACAGCCTATACGGTCTATACGGTGAATATGTGCCTTCCGGAGTAGATCCCTATTCTTCCAGGAATTGGGTTTAGTGGTCAAGTGCCAATTGGGCTGTCAATATCAGCCAAGGCCGTGTTCGTGTCCCAAAAGAAAAAAGTTGAGGGCAGCTATTGGCGTTGGAATGGGAAATATTGATGTTTTGTTTCTTTCAACACTTGATTCACCAATATCATCACAATTGCTGACCTGCCCCCTTCAGCTCCTCTCCGACTCAACTAAGCTCAGACGTCACACGACATCAGCCTCTATATATCCACTTGCCTCCCGTTCCGCATACACTACATATCCCACACAAACTACCTAGTACCTACGTCCTGTAGCTTGCATCTCGTACAAACCAGTACTCGTACTCCGTACCAGCGTAATCTTAGCCTAAGGGTTCCAGCAGAGATCTGGTACCTGTGCCGCGTTCCTGCCTCCAAAATCACGAATCCCACCCAGACCGCCGGATACCAACACCACTTCACATTATCTTTATCGTGCCAGGGCCAACTGCTGTCTCTATCCTTTAGCTCCCCACGTGCTCCTGTCGGCTTATCGCTCCTATCAACCTCCTATCAACCCAACTGCAAGCAAGGGTTCAATTGTCTCTCTGCCTCACCGTCTCAAAAACAGAAACCTTGGAACGGGCTCACTGCATAAAGCACTCACAGATAGGAACTATTGTGTGACGCTCAATTCGCTCAATTCACACGCATATCACTTGGTTGTGTCATTGGACACTTTTTGGATAGTAGCTGGAGAGTAGATCTTACCTACCTAGGTAGATCTTACTGATAGCGTTGTTTCGGTAATTGGTAAGTAAAATAAAGTTTAGTAGTTTGATAGTGGCAGCCAGTGGCTGTCGCTTTGGCGCGCCATCGTATCAATTGGCCAAGTACCAGTGAACACCTGGACGGCAATGTTGATATCATGGCCTCCCCCCCTCTCCCCCCCTTCCCCTTGCCCTGCCCCTCCAGTTCCCTCCATCCTCCTCCCCCTTTCACCTCTTGCGGGTGAATCATTTAACTGCCTTTCTGGCTTCACTGCCAAATCGCAATTCCAAACACGTTCACACCACATTCATTTCCCATCATGGCTAAAATACTCACACTGCACACTGCTGACCTCGTGGGCTCACCAGTTGCCTTCCCTGAATACCACGAACCAATTGATCTTTTTTGTCCCCCGCCTTGCGAATCCCACGAAATCATCGACAACATGTCAGATTCCGATAGTACTGCCCCAAAATTGGGAGACGAGATCTCCAGAAAACCATCTCCTCAACATGCACACTTCGGCATACCATTTAAGAACCTGAGCGGCAATGGCAATGGACATCGTACGTTGCGTTCCGCGACGGTTGGTTATATTGCACCCGAGTTCAAGGGCAAGCAGGCACAGATGGTCGAAGGTGAGAAGTACAGCAAGTCACATATCTAACAATAACTAACACTTCACAGTGAAGGACCTAATCCTCGAAGGTCGCTGGATCCCAGAAGATCTCATCGACTCCCAAATTGACTGGTTCTACAATGATCTCGGTATTGACGATGTATACTTTCAAACCGAAAACGTCAAGGCCATCGTCTCCAACATCACGTCCCTCTACGCCGCCAAAATCTCGGCTTATGCTAGAGAAGATAAGGTCCAGGAGATCAGATTGGACATGGAGGCGGTAGACCACGCAATCTATATCGATACAAGTGAGCCTGGTGTTAGCCGAATCGACGGCCCACGTTACGAGCACAGAATCGAAAGCAAGTATCTCGATGCTTCGGCTTCGGGCAACAACGTCTATCGTGTTGAGACATTCAGATCTCCATCTAACCTCAAAGGCACCGAGAAATCAAAAACCACGATGCGATGTTATTTCGTTTATCAATGTCTGTTTGTGGATTCAAGCCCCTTAGATACAGAGACGCGTCTAGAGTTCATCTCTGACCGCACGTTCCTCGCTAAAGCTACAAGCAACACTAAACAAATCTACCAGGAGATTATTGAACTTGCAGTTTCCAGAACTGGTCCTGTGATTGAGTATTTTGATATCGAAGATTCCAAGGAGGTCCGTCTTGTGGTTGCATTCCGTCGCCGAACTGCGGTTGGATTGTTTAGTGCTCTTTCTGATCTCTACCATTCTTATGGTAGGTTACCCCGCTTACCCCGCCAATTTTTGTTTTCCAAGCTAATCACAAGTTACAGGGGTCACAAGTTCACGAAAATATGTGGAACAATTCTCCAATGGCATTACCGTCATCTGCCTCTACTTGAAGCCTGCGCCAATTGCAGAAAACTCCAACAGATTCCCTCCTCTTCGCCAATCCATCCACCAAATCACCAAGGAGATATCTCTACTTTACTGCATTCCTCAAAACAAATTCCAGCCGCTTTTTGCTATTGGCAGACTTTCTTTGCAGGAAACAGTCTATGCACACTGCCTTTGGGTCTTTGTTCAACATTTCTTGAATCGTCTAGGTATGTTTACCCACCCAACGAACACAAATTGGGATTACCCCTGATTTGGGATCTCCTAATAATTCCTCTACCGCACTTTCAAGCTAACAACACTTAGGTTCTGAATACTCTTCCCTTGTCTCTGCGTTGGATTCCTCGAATAGTCTTCACATTGAGATTTTATCAAAAATCAAGCGCCGATTGAGAACCGAAACCTTCACAGCCGCCTACATCGCTGAGATCATCCACTCACAAGCAGGACTTGTTAAATCGCTATATGCATCATTTGCCAGCACTCATCTTGCATATGCCCCAGGCCATGAAGAGGAATTCGTCCCTCCAACACCATCTGCTGAGGTCCTGTCCGATGCCCAACTCAAGGAAGCTATTACTCGATCGGTTGCCAATGAGCACGAGGAAATGGTCATGACTGCATTCCGCGTTTTCAACAGCTCCCTTCTCAAGACCAACTTTTACACCCCAACCAAGGTTGCCCTCAGTTTCCGTCTCAACCCTTCGTTCCTTCCAGAACTCGAGTACCCACAACCATTATATGGCATGTTCTTAGTCATCAGTTCGGAATCGCGTGGTTTCCATCTTCGATTCCGAGATATTGCCAGAGGTGGTATCCGTATCGTCAAGTCAAGAAACAAGGAGGCCTACTCCATCAACGCTCGACGAATGTTCGATGAGAATTATGGTCTTGCCAACACACAACAACGTAAGAACAAGGACATTCCTGAAGGTGGTTCTAAGGGTGTCATTCTCCTCGATGCTGCGCACCAAGACAAGGGTTCAGTTGCTTTCCAGAAGTACATTGACAGTATCATGGATCTTCTTCTACCAGCCACCTCTCCTGGTATCAAGAATCCTATCGTTGATTTGTACGGCAAGCAAGAAATCCTCTTCATGGGTCCTGATGAGAACACTGCCGATCTCGTGGATTGGGCTACCGAGCATGCACGAAAGCGTTCTGCGCCATGGTGGAAGTCATTCTTCACTGGAAAATCACCAAAGCTTGGTGGTATTCCTCACGACGAGTATGGTATGACTACTTTGTCTGTTCGCGAATACATCAAGGGCGTCTACCGAAAGCTCGAGTTGGATCCTAGCAAGATCCGAAAGATGCAGACTGGAGGTCCAGATGGTGATCTTGGAAGTAACGAGATCTTGCTCAGCAACGAGAAATACACTTCGATAGTTGACGGATCTGGTGTCCTTGTTGACCCCAGCGGACTCGACCACGAGGAACTTATTCGCCTGGCTAAGAAGCGTGTCATGATTTCCGAATTTGACATCACCAAGTTGTCAAGCACTGGATACCGAGTCCTTGTCGATGAGATGAACATCACCCTTCCTTCGGGAGAACTTGTCACCAACGGCACAAACTTCCGCAACACCTTCCATCTTCGTGAGACTGGTTTCACCGATGCTTTCGTTCCATGTGGTGGACGTCCTGAATCCATTGATCTCGCTAGCGTTGGCAAGCTCATCAAGGACGGCAAATCTACCATCCCCTACATCGTCGAGGGAGCCAACCTCTTCATCACACAAGATGCCAAGCTCCGTCTTGAGGCAGCAGGCTGTATCCTCTTCAAGGACGCCAGTGCCAACAAGGGAGGAGTCACCTCATCATCTCTCGAAGTCCTGGCCAGTTTATCCTTCGACGACGCCGGCTTCGTGGAAAACATGTGTGTCAGCTCTAAAGGCGAGATCCCCGAATTCTACAAAGCCTACGTCAAGGGCGTTCAAGAAATCATCAAGGAGAACGCAAGACTTGAATTCGAAGCCATCTGGCGCGAACACACGGAGAGCGGGATCCCTCGTTCGACACTTAGTGATACCTTGTCCATCGCTATCACCAAGCTCGATGAGGAATTGCAGAAGACGGATCTTTGGAACAACCAACCGCTTCGCCGATCGGTGCTTGAGGATGCTCTACCTAAGCTTTTGTTGGAGAAGATTGGCCTTGATTTGATCGTTGAGCGTGTGCCTGATAATTATCTGAGAGCTATCTTTGGAAGTTATCTTGCTTCTCGATTTGTGTATGAGGTTGGTAGTTCACCGTCGCAGTTTGCGTTCTTTGACTTGTAAGTTTTTTCCCTCTCCCCTCTCTTGACTTGTGTGTGATGGAATGCTAATTGGATTGCAGTATGTCGAAACGTATGGCGAAGATTCAGTAAACGACGAATAACATCACGAATGGGAGATGCACGATTTTCCTTGCTTGCTTGCTTTCTCTAGAACGGGTTTGGAAAAGATTATTAAAAGGGTCATTTGCTGTTTGTTCCACTAGACTGGGTGGATAATTACATTGACTTGGCGTTTATTTGTTGTTGCTTGATTGATTGATTGGGGGGGGGGGGGGTCCTTGGGTGGTAATCTTTTCGAAGCTGTTCTTTGCTTTTTACACTTTGATGTAGATGAGAGAAGAGCTCTTTGTTTTTTTTTGGCATTTGCGTGGTGAGATGAGATGAGATGAGATGAGACATGATAGAGCAAAAGTTTATTTTTTCGTCGTCTTTTTTGTGTGCTTGTGTGTGTTCTTGAAATACCTTTTACGCCATTGAGACTGCGACTGCGACTGCGATTGATGAGGGAGGTACTCGTATTGGTGTTGTGGTGTTGGTGGCGTTTGATGGGATAGATGAGAGAGAGAGAGATGTTAGGTAGAGAGAGAGAGATGAGAGAGAGAGAGAGAGATTAGTGATAGATGGATGGTATAGAGCAAGCAGTATTTAGGTAGATAGAGAGATGAGATGAGGGATAGATAGATGAGTGGTTTAATATAATAAACAATCTTTCTTTCATTACTTACACATCACTTTCATTACTTAGACATCACATCACATCACAGCACATCACATCACAGCACATCACATCAGTTTACATTCCTTCACTTTACTTTACTTTTTTAAAAACTGTGGTAACATCGTTCTCGTTCTTGTTCTCGTTCGTTCGTTGATTACTATCTGATACTGTAATTAGGTTCTTTGAGTACTCTTATTTATATTAATCTAATCAATCTAATTAAAGAAAGCTAGATTATATCATGAATATCATATATATTATAGATATCCTGTCCAGTCCTTTTCTATCTATCTGTTTATCTGTTTATCTGTCCTGTTTATCTGTTTCTCGTTTGCTTTGTAGGTCTCAAGTAAGAGGGTAGGGCTAGGTCTCAAGAGGGTGGGCTAGGTTTGTAGGTTTAGAGGGTAGGTATGTAAATCAAAAGAAAAGAAAGGAAAGGAGGAAATGGTATTATTCTTTTTATTATGTTGTATCATATTGTATTATATCATGATATCTTCTCCTCTCCCCGTCCATCAATCTTCCATCATCCATCATTCATTATCCTACCATCATCCATCATCCATCAATCATAATCCACAATCCACAATCCACAATCACAATCTACAATCCTACCATCATTCATCCATCCACAATCCACAATCTACAGAGGTAGTTAGGTAGGTAATCTTCCCACCTTACTTACCTACCTTACCTACCACCTAAACACCCAGAAAAGTTATCATTTATAATTTATAGCTTGCTTATAGCTTATAGATACCTAGGTAGATAGTTGATTTTAGGAACTGAACTGAGCTGAGCTGAGCTTGGGATATAGGGTGTGAATAGGGAAGTGAATTGGCACGTGGTTGGTTAGTTGGTTGATTGGTTAGTCAGGGAGTATCAGGAGAGGAAATGGGAAGTGGGAAGGAATATCAGGGAGTATCAGGAGAAGGAGAGGGAGGAATGACTGATTAACTGACTGAGTGAATATTATTACTAGGAATCATTCCCTTCCCGAGGGTGAATATCTCTGCCACATGTCTGCCACATGACTGGCACACCAAGTACGTTAGTTACACAGAAAAGGGCTTTTGGCTGCCTGTTTAGGACTCGCTAGCGTAGTCTTGGCGCTGGTATAAATACCAGGTACTGACTGTACTTTTGTGCTGTAGCTTAGAGAAGAATTCAAGTCTTCCGCACCTTCCTTCACACTTTGCAACATATATACAGTACACCACTTAAAAGCAACCTAAATTCAAATTATAGTATTTATCATTCATACGTTTTATTTATTCATTCATTCATTCATCAGAAAATACACATCTCCCTAGGTACTTTATGTAATCTGGTATTCACCCATCCATCCCCACCACTCTCTACCCCATCAAATCATACCCCCTCTCCCTCTCCCCTCCCCTCCCCAAAAAAAAGAAACCTCAGAATCAATATATTATTACTAGGAATCATTCCCTTCCCGAGGGTGAATACGTCTGCCACATGACTGTACACCAAGTACGTTAGTTACACAGAAAAGGGCTTTTGGCTGCCTGTTTAGGACTAGCTAGCGTAGTCTTGGCGCTAGTACCTCACAATATATGGTTGCTAGGAATCAATCCCTTCCTGAGGTGAATATATCTGCCACATGTCTGCCACATGACTGGCACACCGAGTACGAGTACATTACACAGAAAAGGACTTGTCTGTTTAGGATGAGCGTAGACTAGGCGCTGGTATAAGTACTAGGTACTGTACTTTTGTACCTTCACACTTAGTAATATATATACACCATTTAAAAGCAACCTTGATCTTTTTCAAATCCATCGTATTTATCATTCATACGTTTTATTTATTCATTTATTCATTAATCAGAAAATACACATCTCCCTAGGTACTTTATGTAATCTGGTATTCACCCATCCATCCATCCATCCATCCACTCCACCTACCTACAAAAAGTACGCCCTGTAAACGCCGAGTTCCTGTTTCTGTAGTTGCTCAAGAAAAAGAAGAAACCGAAAACAAAAATGCATGCATACTCGAAAATGCCAAATCCTGATCATTTCCTCCACTTCCCCACAGGACAGAAAAATATACTGTCATGTCATGTGAAAGTATACCTACCATTAACGCCCTCTCTCTGAACGAGAAATCGGAAGTCCTATTTTACCCTCCATCTCCCTCCACATCCCCATCCTTCACCCCATTTTGACCCCCATAATACCTCACAATCGCAGCCCATCCCCCATGCCATCTGATCCCACCCCGTCACAAAATCTCCTTCAACTTCCTCTTCTGCTCAAAGGTGAGAGAAGAAGGGAACTTGACATTATAATTGACAACGAACTCTCCTCTCTGACCAGGGTTCTTGGAGATGGGCATGCCCAAGCCAGGATATTTGTCTTTGGAACCGGGTTGTGTGGGGCCAGATTTCTCGATTTGGATTTGTTTGCCGTCGATGGTGGTTACGGTGCGTTTCCAACCGGTGAGGGCTTCTTTGAGGTCCAGGTCGAGGGTTTGGTGGAGGTCGTCGCCGTCGCGGGTGTAGAGGGGGTGTTTTTTCTACGAAAAAAGGTTAGTATTGGGGGAATGGGATCATTTTATGGGTGAGGAAATAGGGGAAAAGCTTACCTCGTCAACGATGAAGTGAAGATCTTGTTGTCCACCTTCTTCTTGGTCTCCAACGCCCTTGAACTTGATCTTACTACCCTTCTTTAATCCCGGCTTGATATCCATCTCAAGAATCTTATCCTGTATCGTTCTCTTGGCTGTGAATGCATCATACTCCTTTCTCTTAATCTTCATCTTCTTGTGAACACCCTTGAACAGTTCCTCCAAAGTTAGGGGCAATGGTTTCTCCACGGTCGTTACATCAGGAGTCGGTGCACGATGTCTAGAAGCCGCCTCCGCAGCACCGAATTGCTGAGCGCGCGATCGTCCACCACCACCTCTAGGCTTGGGCATCTGCTCGAACAAATCCTCAAACCCAACACCGCCGCCCATCCCAGCTTGTCCCCGTAGGAATTCAGAGAATATACTCTCAGGATTACTGGGACTGAATCCCCCACCAGAGCCATTAGTCGAGAAATGGAAACTTTGTCTGCCGCCTGGCATACCACCACCACCACCTGGCATCCCGCCAAAACCCTCAAAGCCTCCTGGCATCCCTCCACCATTGCCTGCTTGAGCGTAAGGATTACCACCGCCGCCGCCGCCACCTGAGTTAGGATCAGGCTCTGCGTGACCGCGAAGCAGGTATTCCAGACCGTAGAGATCGTAGGTTTTGCGCTTGGAGGGGTCGGAGAGGATTTCGTAGGCTTGCGAGACTTCTTTGAATTTGTCGGCGGTGTCGGGCTTGTCCTTATTTTTGTCGGGATGGTATTTCAGCGCCATTTTGCTAGATCGAGGATTAGTCTGGTGAATTCTCTGGATCTGTACTCGAGTATTGTAGAGAGTGAAGGGGTGGTGGTGAGAAAATTGAAGGTGAGGGTTGGTTTGGCTTACTGGTAGGCTTTTTTTATACCCTCTTGCGCGACATCTGGTTTCAGGCCCAGCACGTCGTAGAGTTTGGTTTCTTTGACCATGGTCGCGACTGTTTGGTCGGTTGAGCAAACGCGCTGTGTTGTGGTTGTTGTATAGGTCGGTCAGTTGGTCAGTCGTGAGGTGTGGTTGATCAGACAGGTGTCGTCGGTTGCTTGCTGTTGCTTGCTGTTGCTTGCTGTTGCTTGCTGTTGCTTGCTGTTGCTTGCTGTTGCTTGCTGTTGCTTGCCGCAGATGGACCCAGTCGGTATAATCAGTGGCAAAAGCCTCTTACACTTAAAGTATTTGTAGTCAAAGTAATCAATCAATCTCTCAGGTGATTATAAAAAAGCCTTGATTTGTGGTAGTAGTGAGGTGAATTGGGAATGTCCCTCGTGGTTGTAGTGTCAATCCAATCACAACTCTTAAAACCGGCTGTTAATAGCGCAATGTATTTGCTTGAGGGAAGAAAACAAGGACGTTGTCTTTGTCCTACTTAATTGTCCAATGACTGAAACTTTCGTGGAATGCGGGTATGACTTTTCGCGGTGGAAAAGGTAAGGTACAAGTATTTGTAAGGGACTCGTAAGGACTCGTAGCTGGCACTTGAAGAGTGAAGGTTCAAGGCTCAAGCTCGCACAACTCTCACTCTCAGACAGGTTTTCGGAGGCGGTGACGTTTGGCGGGGGAGCGGGGTTATCTTCACTGGCGCACTGGCGCACTGGCAGTGAGGGGAGAATCTTCGAGAATCTTCCATTTCTAGGTGCACTCACGAGGAGCCGCAGGACGAAAATTCACCAGAAACTTCGAGTTCCTTAGATTCACTAAATATCATTCAATTCTTGAGAAGATCATTCGAGAAAAGATCTCATTTAGAAACTCATGGACTTGTCGAGACTGTTTATCCCTGCCGTACTCGTATCCTGCCCCGGATCCAAGACAGCTTGGAGCTCGCCTTGAAGCAATGGCCATGGCGGCAAAGGCGGCTTTGCTTGAAGTACAAGAAACACCCCTGGTCCAAGTACTCGAGTACCGAGTTCAAAGGCCGAATTTGTTCTGCCAACATTGCAACAATAATGTCCAACAGTACTGTACAACTCAATTTGAGAGAAAGGTTCGGTGAAAGAAGGTTTTATGTATCTAGAATTTTTCTATTGAATCCTTTTTATCTCTCGATCAATTTCCCGTTCAAAATAAAAACTCGATGTGAGACGGGGACAAAGTGACGCTCGCTTGCGGATAGGATAGTTGAATGCCATGCGACTCGCGAAGCCGGACAATGGTCTCCGAATGGGTAGAAAGCAAACCTAGAAGCAAAGCTTCCATGGGAGGCAATTCAGAAGCATCATGCTGTACGAGTAAGTTCCACTGTATTATACAGTTTTCAGAAAAAGTGTACATTTCAGATGAAGTAGTAGAGTGTTTTACCCAGGCCCACGGTTCTCTATTTACAAAACCCCCCAATCGGAAGACCATATCATCTTTGGAATTAAACTTTTATATATCAAAGCTAGGTTCCTGAAGATGTCGCCATTTTTAACTTTTCGCGACTCTGGGATTGAAGGCACTGTATTATATTCATACTACGCGCGTTCTACATCTATTTCAACAGCCAAACTCTTACACACTCACTCCCCATAATCATACAGTGAAATCCACTCCTTCTATACCCTTCATAAACTCCTGTACAATCTACAAAGCCCCTCCAACCATCTTAACAATCCACATCGCAACCCTAACTTTGATTCCCACCCGTCTCTCCGGTCTCGTAAAATCATCAAGTGACATATCGCCCGCAAACTCCTGTAGTCCATCTCTCTCCTCCCTCAGCCGTCCCTTCAATCCGGGATCAGAAGTAACAATGCAAGTCCCCACCTCAAGATCCAAACCATAAGACCTCTTCGTGTAATTCGATGATCCAACTATGGTAATTGATGGTTCGGGAGAAGAAGGAAGAGTAATCCACAGCCCTTTGGCATGATATGTCCATCCCCCTTCTTCGCCCACTGTTCCCCGTTTCCACTCTTTCAATGTTATGGCCTGGGATCGAGAAGGCGTGTGTCTCGCTGCGGACTCGAGGAAGCGTCTAGAGAGCAGGGTGTAGGCTGCTGGTAAGAGTCCTGAAACTCCTTTTGAGCCATAGAATCCGTTGGCCCAAGGAGAAGCTGTGATGACGACGTTCTTCTCGGAAGAAGTTGAAAGGAGGAGGTTACTGAGCAGTGGTGAGGGGTTGAAGTATCCCGCTGTGAAGGTCCAACTGCTTTCCCTGAAGGTCGGTAGGGAGAGAGTTTTCAGAAGGGAAGTTATGAGGGGGAGTTCGGTGGAGGTGTCGGGTTGGAGGAGGGGTGTGAATTGAGCTAGGGGGTAGACTTTCGTGTTTGTTGCTTGTGTACTGGTGGTAGTTTTCGAAAGTGGGAGAAGGAGAGGTGTTAGTGCTTTTGTAGCGCCATTGATGTATTTCTCTGGTGATAGTAGAGGTGAGGGCGCAAGGTTTGAAGAGGGCCATTCTAAAGTGTAACCTGAGGGGTTTTGTTGGTCGGGTGTTACGAGGAAGCTGAGTTTGGAAACTGTGTCGTGGATTGTGGAGAAATATTGGGTGATGTCTTTGGATGAGAAGACATGATATCGGTCCTGTCGATTCGTGAAGTAGTCTTCTGATAGATTTGCTCTGTAACGAATATTAGTTTCATACCAAGTTTTTTGGGTAGGAAGTCACATACCCAGAGATTATTATCTCATCGTCCATCCCATAAAGTTTCATATGCTGCAATCCCCACCCCTCGTTAATCCTCTTAGGAATATACTTCTTTCTCAATCCCGTCAAGTTAGGCGTATGATACATCCGAATTTCCACCCTCTCCCATCCAAACTCCGACACCAAAGGCGCCAACAAAGAAGCACAAGAAGCATTTGGCGATTCCCTCGTCCCCCTTAGAGCATCCGTCAAAATACTAAGTTTCAAATCGGGCTTCGCTCTCAGAGCTTGTTGAAGCGTGGAAATCTGAACAAGGGAATCAACATTTGGTCACTCAAGAAGTATATTGGAATTGGTATTACAAGTTCATGTTCAGTTTTGCCTATGTACAAAGTGCTTAGGAAAATCCGGTTTTCTGCTGAGAGTATCTTGGTCTATTCCTTTCCATGATAATCATCAGCAAATCTGCTCTCCTTCCAATTCTAATTCATGGATATGTGTATCCGACCTTTAAAGTATCGTAGAATTCGGCTGGGGAACGTATTATTTGTATTTGGGAGCCCTGAATTTCGAATGAAGGCGCGAGTTTATCGAGCTCACTGGTAAAAGTGCCGAGCATTGAAGCGGTTGGAGAGGTATTACTAGGGGTATTTGCGAACGAGGAACTGGATGTTGAGAAACGTCGAGCTTTAGCTTGACTTAATTGCGGTCGGCAGACTTGAAGTCTTCGAAGGGGCAAGCTGCATCTTGTGAAGTTCCGGACTATCATGTCAGCTTCTCGTTGTTAGCAGCGCATTTGAAATTGTTGTTTGGTCAAAATGATGTCGTCAACAAATTGGTGGAGCGTTCTCCAGCGAGTCAATTGACGCTAAACCGGAATCGGCAGAACCCGACTCCGATGTTCCAACCTCAACTGCTATCTCAAGCAACGCCAGAAGCCATTGAACACCATTCAAGATGTCTACGGCTATGAGAACACTGCGCAACTTGCGCAAAACCGGTCTTAAGGTATTTGAGGAAAACCTGGAATTATAGGAGCTCTGCTAACGTGTTTTGTGTAGGATGCCCTTCATCAAATGCAGGTACGTTTAGAACGCCCCTCCACGACTTCGAACGAACCGCCTCGCTGAACATCGCTTTTTCCTTTTAGCACCAAGGTATTTCAATAAATCGAATCACGGAAAAGGACGGGACTTACAGTTGGAATAGGTGATACCAAATGGGGTACCTTAGTCGGCAAAGATAGATTCGGAAACAAGTACTTTGAGAACTTGCAAGACGAGTTACCACGTCGGTGTTCCCTCTTCCTCTCGAAATCAAGCGCTCATGAAATACGTAGTACGAACAAGATGGGTTGATTACAAGGAATACATGTTTGACCCGTAAGGACCCTCCATAAGTTCACATTACTAGAAGGGGGACTCACAAACCAAAAAGAACACAAATCGAGCCCGGATGGCACGCCTGGATGTCTTACTCAGTTGACAAGCCACCGACTCAAGATGCGCTTTTGCAGACTGGTGTTCGTCCTTGGGAGTTGAAGGAGCATCGCCCTAATCAGACTATGGCTCGCACTGCTTATAGGCCCTACAATACGTACGTAAAAGGGGACTTATTTTAGGGGGAGTGGAAGGGAACTAATTGATTTGTAGTGTTAAGCCAAAACTTTCTGCTTGGAATCCGGTTTCTGTGGCTAGACAGTGAGTGTGGGGGTGGGTATGGGTATGATAGATGGTGGAGATTGTACATATCGTTTCAGCAACGGAGTTTTTTGCGCATCGTATGGCTTTGAACGAAATTGTGACTCTGCTATTAGGGTCTTTTTCCCCTTAATGAATGTCCCTTCACGCCTTGGGGAGAGGTATTATGGATAAATCAGCAATTATTCACGCCTTTAGGATGGGATATTTGAAGTAACGAGTCTTGTCGAACAAAAAGACTAACGGGAACTAAAAGCTGGAGTTGTTCAATTCCTCTAGACCTTCGTAATCAATTGTGATCATGTGGGATCAGTTGGCACGACAAGAGAGAGGGCAGTTTTGCAGAAAACTCATCGTTCTGAAGAACTCCCCAGTCCGCTGAATATAACCATACCTTTAGTTTTACCCGTTCGCAACGCTTGATAAGAGGAGTAGCGAGATCGCAGTTTTTTGTAGATCTCTAGTAGCGAGAATACTGGTTGTTTGAGGTTGTTAAATTAGTTGGGCCTAATGATAGGTGACTTGATCATAGTTCTTAAAATCTTGTAAACGCATCTATTGCTATTAATATCCTTGCAGGCAGTCTATGGAATTATGTTAAGACATAGTATTGGTTTTTCCGAAGATCTTGAACTTTCACAGGTCATCTTAAAACTTTGGTAAAATATAGTTCATTGAATGAAAACACGGCAAAATAACATAAAAGGAGTTACCTCTGAATTTAATTTATCTATCAGAATTACCTGAAGCATGGTATTGAAAGAAGAATATTAGATAAGTTTACGTAGGACTAATTTGATGAATTTGCAAGTTCTTTTGTTTATTGATTTTACTCTAGCTTTTTCGCAGAATGACAATGAAAGAATTTACATGAAGTTATTGTGCCTCAAAAGTGCAAAATAGCTACCTTATTTGTAAAAGAGGTGGAAGATATAGCCATTTTATTCGCGCAGGTACAAGAGGTAGAATATAAATGGTGGGCTGGGTAAGCGCTAGACATTCGCTGTCGTAAGATAAGAATGTGACCTTGAAACCTACAACCTGCTGATTTCTTCCTTTAATTCTCCTTACCACAATCAAAATCATGTTTAGGACCATTCCAGCACAAGTATTTATAGCCTTTTCCCCACTTGTCTACTGTTTAGACATAGTAAAATACGGCGCCTTCACACAAACAGCCACATACTCAATAGCCAATCAACTTAATATCTTCCAAACCATCGGTCTAAACGTGACATATCATCAAATCCCAAATTCAACATTCGCATACGCCAACTTGTTAAACGACGGCTACGACGTCTTAACAGGAACCATCGACAACGTGGTGAACCTTCGCTTCAACCAGAATGCCAGTCTTACAGTACTCAGTCAATTAGATGCAGGACCCGATATCGTGATTGCAGCGGTCCCCAACATCACAAGTATCCATCAACTGAGGGGGAAATCAATTCTTGTCGATAGTCCTAGTAGTGGATATACCTATATTTTACGGAAAACACTTAGTTTATATGGACTCAGACTAGAGAATGGAGATTATATTTTCCAGGCGAGTAGATTATTTCGTCCCTTTGTTAATATATCTCGTCTAATTAGTGTAGACCGCTGGTAGTACACCGCTTCGATATCAATATCTTACCACCGGAGTGCTTCCTAATGGTACTGTTGTATATGCTACTATCCTGACATATCCTTTCACGCAATTTATCCAGGCTTTGCCCTTGAGTGAGCGGCCGAACATTCTTGCTCGTATATCAGATGTTATACAACCGCTGTCTAGTACTGCTATCACCGTTTCCGAGGCTTCCCTGGTAAATACTTCTAAGCGAGATGTTCTTAAGCGATTCTTGGTAGCATTGTACGCTGCCAATAGATATCTGGCGGTACCAGATAATAAGGACTGTGTAACGAGAGCTATTCAAAGACAGCTTAATGTCTCAGAACAGGTAGCGAAAGGAGAGTATGTAGCGGCGACAGATCCCATCAGTGGTGAGAGCATCAGTTCGACTGCCAACTTCAACGTTAGTAGACAGGGTCTGTTGAACGTGATAGATGTCAGAGCACAGTTTGGCGGATTCTCTGGCATTTCGAATGGGGAGGGTTTCGATTTTTTGGAAGCTATTGAGTCCGGGATTGGGAAAATGATTGATTATAGTGTCCGAAACGAAGCGATCGGAACTTATGGTTCGTTCTTGGAAGATATTATGAGGAAAGGATCTACACTGTGTGAGGGTATCTAAGATTTCGGCTCGACTGAAAAAGCTGGATATTCTGGATTGATTGTCTGAAGTTCGAGAAATGGGTGTCGATGGGTTCATAGGTACATGAGGAGAAGTTGAGGTATTGGGACCTCCTAACTTTGTCTAGAAGGAAATAGATACAGTAGTTCCTTACTCCCCGACTCCGAAGGATAGGAAGGGAAAGTCGTGAGCTGAGTCTAAATATAAGTGAACACCTATACAACTTATCTTCTGTTAAAAACTGCCACTTATCGCAGTATCACGAATCTACGATGCATTTTCGTGTTACAAGAAAGCTTCATAAGCGAGAGTTTTGTAAATTTGGCATAAGTACTGTCCACTTCCTCCAAGACCCTTCTACTCACTTATCAACCTTCCTAACTTGTCTCATATAATGACAAGTAATAGACAAGCAACGTAACCGGCATTGGTGACGCATGACAAGCCCTGCTGTTCGTTAGTTAGGTAGTGATTCATACTACCTAGTCCACTTTAATTCTCATCAGAAAGTTTATTCTCCCAAGTTGCATTTGGCAACGAGACCAAATATAATTGTATAACCCTGAGCTATTTACCAGATATCAGGTCTACCAGTAAAAATAAGAGAGATAGTGACCCTGAAGCTTTATTTAATAACGAAAATGAAGTAATATTCTTTTCACCTCCTCGACTTCCCAAATATACCCATATGATATATTGGATCCATCAAGCCGAGCCAATTAACAATATAACCACAAAGCCTACTACCCCTTCTAAATATAAAATTTAAGCATACTACACTTTTTAATACCAGGAACTTTTTGGGGAAAAAAGCTACATTCTTAGAGGTTGGGTATAAATACTTCATAGCATTCCAGAATTACCAAGTCACACATTATGAGGATAAATTTCAGGAGCTCGATGAGTCTTATTGGGCGAATTCTAACCCTAAGAATGTATTGCCACTATCAACCATTCGTTACGCTGCTTGCTAAGTTTAGTAGAGTCTTTTCGTAGTGCCAATGGGTTTCGTCTACAACGAAAAGCTGCGCCAGTAGATAGCTAGAACTTGCTGTCGAAAACGTGGGTACTGTCGATTACATCTTGTTCTTCTAGAGCTCCCATCCCCACCTTACAGCCTATTTCCACCCATCCAGGCTGTCAAAAATTAGAATACAAAGCAGGCTTACTCACAAAGGATCTTGTACGACCTTGAGCAGTCGAAGTCGAAGTGTCAAGTTTCCCAAACCTTAAAATCATTGTTAAAGTAATGTCCTAGACGAGAAAGAAAGCGCCATGGCTTTGTATGGTTTAAAGATACCGGATAAGCTTCTGTGACTTGATTGAGGGGTTGGGTTAAACAGGGCAACGAATGACTGGGATTTAGTCCTGAGTTTTGTTCAGTCATCTTGCTGGATATGGCAAAGTGGGTAGACAGGTATCTAATTCGTGTGTCTGTGTAATTCAAGCAAATACCTTATTTGTCTAGAGACTTGTGAGCTAAGATATCTTTATCTCTATTAAGCGGTATGAAAAATGATGAGTGCAAATTAGTAATTCCTCGATTCCCGCAAAGCTCGCAAAGCTCGCAAAGCAAGTGATCTAGATTCATACATCGCACCTTCTTTCGCAGTCAGTCAGACTAATTAAAACATAAACATAAACACAACCCTCCATATCCCCCCAACATCTCCAAACCGTCTAGATAAACACTTCAACATTCTTTTCGACCTTATTACCCATCCAATTAAAAAAAAAAGAATATCGATAGAATATATACACCATCACCTTACCCACCACTATCCACCACCTTCAGAGTAGCTGACATACATCCATGAAGCACGATAGGGCGGTTACCCACACCCCTTACATCCCTCACTATCTTGAGAAATCGCATATGATAAGAAAAGACTTGGTTAAAGGTCTTCTCTATATTTTCGTGTTTGGAGATCTCCTCTTATCTATAGCTAGGCTCTAACAGCAAAATTAATGGGTTTTCTTTCCTATGATGATGCGAATCTAGAATAGAAGCTCCTTGGATTTCCTAGCTTCTAAGCCAAACACCCCCCCCCCTTAAAATCCCAAGAAGTCTTTTTGCCAAATTAGCCCTGAAATTTACTGTTGCAAAAACGGTAAACTCCTTACTGTCTATATATCGATTTTCATACACCTCACTTATCTTATCTCATCACACAGAGCACAGCCCCAGAACCCCCCTACATTCCACATTTCCCTTACTTCCTTACATCCACCATATTTACCTATATCAAGATCGAAGAAATACCCCGAATTATCCTATCCCACAGAAATTCTCATTCTCAAAGCTTAGTATGGATAACCTTCAAGTACAAGTTCCTTGTGCCTTGACTCTAGCCATGAATGGCCTCGAGTAGGTAGGTAAGTAGGTAAGTAGGTAGGTTCCTCGCATACCAAGTCTTAGTGATGACCTGGTCTCGGTCAGTTCAGGTGTGAGGAAGACTTTATTTTATAGTCGTGATACCGTGTAATGAAATGGAGAGGGGATTTGAAGAGCACAGGGTAGATCTGTTGAGAGAGAGAGAGAGAGAGAGATGTAAGTTGATGGAATATAGTTTACACATTACGATACGAGGATAATTTAGGATTTGGATTTGGGTTGGGTTGGATGGAGAAGACTCGAAGAGCTTTATAGTTACTGTTGTTGTTAGACTTAGAGTTACTTGATTAGAACTCATTCATTCATTCATTCATTCAATCAATGACTTCCAATCACTCTTCCAGCATGTATGTATAATTATTCTCTGTTTTCTGAGGGTTGAGACCAAGTCTGTTGGCGGATAGGTAGATCTCTTCTTCCATGGGAAGGATAGATAGAAGGACTGACAGTGAGGGAGGTCTTGAGTTTGAAGCTCAGGTTTTTTTATAATAATAGAAGGAAGAGGGAGGGAGTATTTTAGTTGCTTGAGATACTTTGGTAAGTTGGAATTACAGTAGCAAAGATATATTATATGGAAAGGAAAGGCGGAAGAAGTTAAGTAGGAATAACAAGTGAGTGGGAAGGAGAGTGAGAGGGAGGGAGGACCTACCTCCACCAACCAGCCAGCCTTCCTTCCCATGTCATTGTCCAGAGCATCAATCACACCGCAAGAAGAAATCTCAGATCAGAATCAGAATCAGAATCAAAGAATCCATTCATATCATACCCCTCCATCCATACCCAAAGGTCAAAGCATCGCAATCTAACCAACCAACCAACCAACTAACACATCCCCATAATCCACCACAAAGCAGATATGCAAAGCGTGCAAAGCGCGGAGCAAACAAATCAAGAAAACTTAAACTCCATTGCATCAAGTAAAAACATCAAAAAATCCCCCTCCATCCATCCATCCCCATATGTCATCTCCACCAACCAACCAACGCAACCAACCAACCCAAAGGGAAACCCCCCCCAAAAAAAACGAAAACGAAAACGGACAAAGACAAAAAAAGGCGCTTTTCATCCCAGGGTATAAGTCCTTTCCTTTCCTTCCCCACCAACCATCAATCCATCACATACATGCCATTAACCTTATCTAATCATCGTTGTTGTGTTTCGTTGTCATCGTACGTTCAGTTCAATATGTGGAGTGGTGGTGTGTCTAACAACAGCAGTCGAGACACTCGAAACAGGCGAGTCCTGCGCAACTGTTGGGGGGATGTTAGGATATGTATGATTTTGGTTTTGGGTTTGATTATATTCTTGAATGCAACTGTGAAGGAAAGGAAAGGTGAGGGGATGAGGGGAAGAGGGGAAGAGGGAGGGGAAGAGAATAAAGTGAATAGAGTGAATAGGTAGGTAGACTTACAGTCCACAGCAGATACCTGCTCCTCCACCACCACGCATGCTTACGGGTTCGGCGGTCATCTTCTCTGTAGCTCCCTGGAAGGTTGTTAGTTCATATACATCTCCTGTACTATTTTCCGTGTTTGATTTGAGGTGTGGATTTGAGGAGGGGGTGGGGTGTGGGAGGGAAACGAACTGGTTGTTGGGTTTCAACCGCAGCTCCGTTCTCCATGGTTGGGAGCTCCATTTGTTGAACTTGAGGTTGTTGAGTCTCTTGAGCAGGCATTTTGATAGTCGTCTTTGTTTTGATCCGGGGGATTCGGTGATAGAAGGTAGTTACTCGTATCGGATTCGAGAAGCAGAGTTGAGAGTTGATGAGGAGGGTTGTAGAGAATCACAAAGGTAAAAAGTTTCTTAATGTACGTACGAGGTAAAGCTTCTGCACAAGAAAGGAGTAGTGTACTGTAGTGAACAAAAACACCCAGGAGCAGGACCCGAGGGTCTTTATGCATCCGATCGAGTCCCAGTCCAGTCAGAAGTCCCCGTCAAACTCTCACTCATTCACTCACTCGGCACAGTCAACATCCATCCAATCCGTACATTAGAGGGGCCACCTCCACCTCCACCTTGACCCCCCACACCAGCCCCAACCTCACCTCACCTTACCCCAACCCTTAAAACTAAACTACTAACTATTAACTACTAAAATACTTCGTACTTTCTCCTTCCGAAAGCAACGAAATAGCTACACAGCACAGCACAGCCGACCAACCGAATACAAGCATGTCCCCCTCCCCCCAACCGAAGCAACGCAACACAGACATGTCCTCAACCCAACCCCTACAACCTACAACCTAACCAGCAGTCAGGTTCACAGGTCCACCCCTCCTCGCGCCCTCGTGTGACGGGGTTTGCACGGGACAGACATGGTCAAACGGGTATACAGGATTGGTCCCAGTCCAGCCCAGCCATCCCATCGTAACCTGTGCTTGCACGACCGTCATTCCATTCCAATCCTCATGCTTCAACCTCACCTGTCCTCATCGTATGATTACCTCTATTTAGGGTTACATAACATAACATAACATCACAACATCCGTCTCCCGTATCTCCTCTGTACGGAGTACCTACGGAGTATCCTTATCTCCTCCAGCCTCACTCACTCAGCCTCCCTTCTTGGAAAAAGAATAAGAGTATGTGCCCAGAACGACCTCGGGAGGCGGTTCACAGTTCACAGTTCACACCATGAATAAAAAGCTTACCATACCAACTTCCCGACTTACCGTCCACGAACAAGATAAAGAAATAAAGAGAAATAAGAAGTCTGTCCACGTAACTCCATAAGGCTGTGTATTCAAGTACTCGAGTATTCGCTGTGTATTCTCCGGAAGCCCAGCGTTGTCATGGTCCCCATCCCGAGCTCGGCCACGGGTGCTGGGTACAGGACAGGGGTAGCTATGCACAGCACATTTTTAGAAACATATCCACTCATTCTCCCCGGGTTTCTGCCGATCATCATCTCATCTCTTCCATTCCTTCCTTCTAATTTTCAGGGTCCTTTGCTGGAGCGGGAAGGTAGATATCTAATACTCCGTAAGATATGAAATAATAATGGGGTGAAGAACTTGGCGATCTCCTGCGTTACGTTGGGTTACGTTACGTTGATTGATGAGAGTGTGTTATGTACTCCGTATTGGATCTACTGACTACATCTATCTAAATTATATCTGCAGTCTATTCTATTCTATTCCGTGGAATCCGGAGTAGGTATTAAAAACCTCTCCTCAGTCCGTCCGTATAAGACAACCACGGGAATATAAGAAACCAGATACCACATCCCCAATTCAAATCTTTCCTCCCAACAAACAAATCAAACAAAATAAAATAAATCAAATCCAGAAGAAGAAGAAATAAAAGCGTCAGCCACACCCATCTCATCCACAACATCAAATCTCCCCTCCCCACACGCGCAAGGACATCCCCGAAACCCAAAAAACTACACAATATGACCATCTCCCATCTCACAAATCGCCCAATCTCCCCCACACACAACCATCTCCCCAGCTCAGCTGGATCCGCTCAGCTCAGCCTCCCTTAACCCGTCTAGAACCCGTCCGTCCAAAACCAAGAAAACAAAAACTGAACCGAGATACACCTATATGCGACTCGCGAGACCCTACCCTAGTTCCCATTTTCCGAAAAGCATCCGAGGACTCGAGGAAATGATATCATATTGTGAGGGGGGCGGGGAGGGGGAAACATAAATTTAGTTTCATACATATTATAGAGGTGTTAAGATTAGGGTAGGGAATATACGGTAATGAGGTGAAATGCAAATGCGTAGGAGAGAGAATAATTACAGCCTTTACAGGACGGTCCCGACTCCGACTTCGACTGTTTTGTTTTGGTTTGTTTTGGTCACTGGACCAGCTGGGTCTGAGGTGATGAAATCTAAAAAAAAACATCCGCGAAAGATAAAGATACCCGGAAGAGAGACATCGCGCATGGGTGGAATCAGTGCAACACGTTGAAATGAAACAAGATAGGATAAAAGAAGAGACTCAAGAATTTAGGTGACATAAAAAGGGTATTATTTTTTAGTTTCTTGCCAGATTCTAGCTATTTCCAGTAGCAAATCTACTTCCTAGCGAACGATAACTTAGGAAAGTCAAGTGGAAGTCTCAACTTCGCCATCTTACGCTGTGCAGCAACAATCTTGGAGAGACCCAATCTCTTCTGCTCGGCAACTGGCAAGGCCCCAACCTTCGCGCCAATCTCCCTGAAGTATTGTTCCATCTTCTTCGCATCCAACTTCAAATCCTCCTGTAAGTCATACATGTAGACATCGAAAAGGTCCAATATACAAGCCAAAGCGCAAATGTGTGTGACGATGAGATCGTACTGGAACTTGCTTATCATATTGGCAGTCGTGAATCGGGATTTGAAGTCTTCCCATACGGATCGTGGCATATCGTCGAGGATTGATGCGATCTCGTCGTTTCGTGGAATCTTCTTCTCTACCCGTTTGGATACCGATTTGTCCAGGACTTCTATCAGGAAGAGTATATATCGGAGGGCCTTGAGCTTTAAGGTATCAATTCCTACCGGAACGAATTTAGAAGCAACATATCGAGAATTGCACTCCAAATCCTGCTTTGCCTTCTTTTTGTCGAGCCACTGCTTCACAGGAATAAGTGCCAGGGTATTTTCACCAATGAGTCCTTCAATGCTATAAACATCCTTGACATCTTTGGCTTCGAGATTGGCCTTTGGTCGTGGTTTGTGACCTTCGATTTCTGCTGCGAGTTGCTCTTTGGTTGCCATGGTAGATGCGATGGTTCCGATATTTTCAAGAATAGCCTTGTCGCCAGTACCAATCTTTGTAGGTGCAGCATCGGCAGCTCTCGAGTGTCCAGGATTGATAGCATTTTCCGTAAACGAGGCGATCGATTTCTTCGACTTTTTCGTACCAAAGGTTTGTCCAAGTTTATTTCTCTGGTCTCTAGATTTCTGGAGTCCTGTATCAGAATTGATGATGTAGGTTTCCATTGCGTGTAACTTACTAATTCGACATCGAGGTCTTCAATTGCAACCTGGTGTGCCCTTACTGTCCCACGCACTGCCATCTTACGTGCCTCCATTACCTCCAGCTTGCCCGTTTCCGGATCGTAAATCCCCACATAATGCTTCAGAAGGGAGTCTGGTCCATCCGAACTCTCCTCCCGTGCTGTATAATCAAGTTTGTGGTGTGCAGAAGACTGCAGAAGGAGTTCCGTGTTTGCTATCGTTGTTTTTCTCGGATCCGAAGCTACATTCTTGCGCTTTTGGGTATATGGTTGCAGAGAAATAGAATCAGGAATAGCGAGACCACGCGAAGAAGCTGCATGTGTCAGAAAAAGTCCTTATTACGAGCTTCACAGACGGTAAGCTATCGTTGCTAGAAACTCACCGACTACAGGTACCCATTTCTCTGTCTCCTGCAGAGCAATCTTGACTTGTTTGTCCCCCTCAATTGCAACCCTCTTACTTGGTTTCGAGGATCCATCTGCCTGTCTCTTTCTCTTCTTTGCTTTTTCTATTTTGTCTGTCATGGTTGCTGATGTTGGTGGATCTTGGAGTTGTGGTAGAAGCGCGGATTAGAAAAAAATGTCAGGCTACTTTTCTGCCAAAGGCGGTGTCACGATTAAGGCTTGCGGGGAGTAGCACGCACGCCAAGATGATCGCCGCACAGAAACTCGAGCTCAAAGAGCTACCAAGTAGATTTGGTGTTTGCGACGGGTGGAAACACCAGATGCAGAGAGCAATTGATCAATAGCTGCTGGCTTAGACTTGATGAGCAATTGGGCAGTAAAGAAGATCGAATGTTGCAACATCGAGCATGTCGTCTCGAAACTGTGGAAGCGCACATGTCGAGCCTGTGTACCCCGCACATTTCATCAAAACAGCTTTGTAGAATGTCACAATCACAATCAATTTTAGATAGCAAATTTGTTTTTATGGTTTCTTTCATTTCGGGTTTGAAGACAACGATGACTAGCATCTGCGGCAGCTTTCTTTCCTTGACTTCTTTGTAGGTAAATCCCAACTTGACAATCCGAAATACATCTTAACTGGTTCCTTCTTCCAAAAAGTCCAAACCATCAAAGGCCAACGACTACGCGTCATCAGACTGCTCCATCCTTGAACATTGGCGACCGTTGTACCGAGTGGTAGTCCCAAACTGTGCTGGAAACCGAATGCTGAAAAAGGTGTGGACGTTTATGATGCGGGAGATGGCGTAGTGTTGGAGGTTACATTTTCATGATGCGAATGTTGTGAGAGGTATCGAGTACCGTTGATCGGGTTGTGGTGAGGTGTTTACTTGCTAGGAGGGGGTTAGAAACCAATTTGATGGCTAAAAGTCAATGGGGGAGCTTACGATCTGGCACGAGTCTTGCGGCGCTTTCTCTTGAGGCGCCTAACGCGCTTCTTTCTCCACTTCGCTCTCATCCTGATAACAGTTGCTGCGATGTGTGAGTAGATGATCAGGACATTGTAGGGCAGGTACGACTTACTTGTCAAAGTTGAGTGTTGTGATGAAGATGAAGAAGAAAGGAAAAGTTCGAGCTCTCGATCGCTCCTTGTGTAGGCGCCATTCTGCGCTAGATCGAATCAGGAATGGTGGCTCGCTTAGGGTGGCAAGCCCTACATCACGTGCGCATCCCGAGTGACCGACGTTCATGGAAGACCAAAGATTTCTTGGTGGGTGAATGACGGGAGGAGAGGAGCTCCGATGGGGGGGATTTTGTCTCAAAGATTGATCTCTGTGGATCGATCCATGGTTGGGGTGGATGAGAGGAAATGTAATTTTGGAAATTATCCAAATTTGTTGAAGAAGATTATAGATATTATAGATATCTTGGCCATTCGGGTTCCGACCATCTATGAACACCAGGAACTCTTCCTCACAAGTTGACTTTGAGGGAACCCGTTTCTTCCCCAAGATAACTCTGGGTATTATTTTCCTTATTTAATTTGGTAAGCACACTTCGAAATTAGTGGTTAAGGCTTCAAAATTCTTTATGTTTTATAAGGCGAGGAAACACGGGATCCCACATTGTCCATCTTTCCCAAAGAACTTCAGGTCTCATGTCCGCCAAATAGACCTCAAAATTTCTCTTTACCAAAAATAGTTGCACACGAAGGAGACACCTTATACTACTTATATTCCTTTTATTTTCCTGCTGAAAAGCATAAGCAACTTACGACTGCATTCCACCTTGACTTCGCCATGACACCTGGCTGAATGGATATCTCACAAAGGCGGGCAGAAACTTTTGGTGTGGAAATATTAAACGCTCTTGGCACTGAAACATTTCGAAAATCACTTGCGATGAATGCAGACTATTAAACAGCCTCTACTTTTGCAGCTCCATGTTTCCCTACCATTGTTGATAAAGATGCCAGAGAGTCACGCAATGATTGAAAAGGTCTTTCGACTTTAGTAGATGCACCAAGTATGTTACCAAACCCCCCAGTTTGTCGAGAAGTGGTTCAAATGGATATCAGACTCGAGGGCTGGCATAGATTTCCGTGCCCTACCTAAATATTCATATCTCCATTTCGTCACAGATTTGCGGTTCACAAGCTCTTTGGATACTCAAAATACCACGGTCTTAGGTTTTTTTCAATACAAAGCTCATGATACAACGATTTTCTGAAAATGACACTTGAAGTGCACTTGCTTGCCCAGCCAATTACCATTGAGCTCGCTTAATACATTGTCACGCCAGAATGAAAGATGCAAATACGCATAAATTAAATGAACAAAATAGACTTTATTACTTCAAGATAAATGCTTACTTATTCAGAAGTAGCGCAGCGCAGGGCCAATTTGGCGCTAGTGGGAGTGAACGGGGGGTCAGAATAGACTTTATTACTTCAAGATAAAGGCATACTTAATCAGCTGCAGGAAGAGAACTAGACGGAAGAAGGACCTGTCGCCTTGACAGGAGGTAAATGCAGCACGAAGAAGGGGGCTATTCCAACCTTCCCTCACTCACCCACTCTCCATCCAAGACCATCCTTCAATCCCCTCCTAACCCTCTCAACCTCCCCCTCAGGGACGTGGAACCCAAACCCAGCACCCCCCCTCTTCGTCCCAAGAAGTTCCGACACCCTAATCCCCACCATCTCTTCATTCATCCCAGCACACACCCACCCCTCATCCTCCTCCAACACATCTTCATACCTACCTCCTCTTCTCTCAATACAAGGGGCGACACAGAATCCCTCTCTGGTGTCAAAACACCGTTTACAACATCTTCTTTTTTCGCTTTGCTCTGAGATGTTGTTTTTTACCTCACGGACTCTTATTAGCATTGCTCTTAGTAGATCTTGCGGAATATATTCATAAGATATCGGTAAGATTCCTACAGAATTATCAGAACCCTCATTACCCGACACATTTCCCATCAACAAACCTTCAGACCCACGAAAAGAACATCTCATCCCTTTCACAGAACATTGTAAACATGAATTCCTCGCTCTCACCAATCTCAGATATTCAAAACGGGCCTTAGCATTCTCTTCCCTGACTATGGTAGCGGGACTGACTTCAGGAGTCTCAGGAGGTACGAGGTGCGTAGTTATAGGTCGTAGCTGTCCACAGGCGGGGAGATTTTTTTGTGGTGGAGAGGGATTGGAAGTTGCTGTGGATGAGGTGATGACTTGGATTGGTTGTGTGGACATAGTTGAGTTATTGGATATGGATCTGGATCTGGGATTCGATGTTATAGTTTACTATGTTCGGCTTACACTTGTGGTGGTAAAGATAGGTAGATACGGTATGCCAGTCTCTGGGCCATGGTAAGAACCTTTCCGTAGAAAAATATTAAGCCCACAATAAGAGTTGTTCATCGATACCCCTATATTCATGACACAAAGCAAGCAGGAACATCGAACAAAGAAAGAAGCAGCCTTAAACGTCCTTGAATACGCATTTCTTTCTATTGCGAAACAAAGTCTTTGTCATACTACTCAGACACCGAAGCCTAGCTAAGCAAATTTCCATCCATAACTGTGACAAATATGTTGAGCCAAATATCCCTCTTCCATCTAATCCATAGGTCTAGCGAAATATGCAAATGGGTATCTCTTGAAAACAAAGCAAGGAAAACATGCGAAAATCAAAGCCTAGATCGTTCTTTCAGATCCTCGCATACATACTCCGTCAAATCATAGCAGTCCACCATGCTCGTATCTTCGTCATCGTCCAGGCCCCGAGTATAATCATCCTGTGTTTGCGAACTTTGGTACGTTTCTTGTCGACGTTCTCCCTGGCTCGCCTTGGATTTGTCGGTCTCAAATTTCTTCTCCTCAAGCTTCTTCTGAGCCACACCTTGTTTGCATCTGCCAACTTGCATTCCGAATATGTCATTACCACTCACCCTCTTTTCTTTGTAGAAGAATTTGCTTTGCGTCTCCTCGTGCGGCAAGAAATACGTTCCCGAACTGTTGATTTTTTCCAAGAGGGCCAGTCGTCCTCCAGGTGACTCTCGAGTTTGTAGATGGCGTTCTAAACCAATATATTGATTCGCAGATGCGTCGGGAAGCTTTCTGCGCAACCTCGAAAAGGTTCGTGCTGCAACGTGAGGTTCAGGTTCGGGTTCGGGTTCAGGTAGTTTCTCAAGAACATTCGGATCATTGCGCTCCTTCCAGAACCTAATGATCTTGTGATACCGCTCTTCCATTTTGGCGGCCTCAGACTGAGGCTTTTTGAACCATGCATGATTTCGTGCTTCTGTGGCTGTCAGTCGTTCCTCAGGCGCAAGAATCAATATGTCTCGCAAAAATCTCTTCGCCGTAATTGTAAGCTCTATTTCCTCATCTTCCGTGAAGTTGTTGTCGATTTTGGCATTGATTTCGATCTGGCTAAGCTCTGATAACTCTTCTTGGAAACCAGTAAGAATGCAAGCCGTCAGAATACCCAGCGACCACAAATCAGCAGCCATTGTATAGCCTCTGTCTAGACCAATCTCCCTATCAAAAGATTATTATGCGGAAGAGAAAGTATTCATAGTGGAAACTTACGGTGCTTGGTAGCCAACTGTTCCCACGTTTGACATCATACGACCAGGCTTGCGCTTGCCAATATCTTGCTCCAGATATGATGCGAACCCGAAGTCGGTCAACACAACACGTCCTCCATACTCCGTATTGGTGACAAGGATGTTTTCTGGTTTGATGTCTCTATGTGCGACCCCTTTGGAATGAAGGTACTCGATTGCCAAAACGATTTGCAATGCAATCACTCTACCGTGTATGTCTTTGAGACGCATACCATTGGCGCATAGATAAGAGTAGAGATCGCCACCGCTTGCGAGCTCCATAAAAATATACCTGCTTGATCATTAGAAACCTAGCTCCGCCCTGGACAGAGTACATACATTTTGGTAGAAGAGTAAAAGGCCTTGGTAATATTGATAATATGCGGCTAATAATAGTTAGAGCCAAAATTAGCTCAGTGGAAAGAGAGACAGTCACTTACATGGCTCAAATTTGCCAGTATCTTGATCTCACGCATAGCTTTTTCTCGCTCCTTTTCTGATATCCGGCTTTCCAACTGACTTTCCTCGTCAGCAGTCTCAGGGTCCATTCTGAAGCTTCTGACAATCTTGCAAGCCAACTGCTTCTTCTCTTGAACGTCTTCCGCTAGGTAAACTGGAGCATAACATCCCTTGCCAAGAACACGCTCAGTAACGACGAACTGCTTCTGAAAATACTAGTAGAAAATAAGCCTCCTTTCTTGAGCGGAGCAGATATAGTATTACCTCCATATTCTCTTTCTCCTTCTCGAGTGCCGCTACGTCTTCTGTGTGAATGGCGTTGTATTGAGAGAAGATAAATTGCCAATAGGGCCTAATGTTGATTATGTCACCATCCTTTAAAAGCCAGCCCATGGACTCTCGGCATTGTATGGCGATATTTTTTCCATTGACATAAGTTCCATTGCAAGAATTGAGATCCTCACAATAAAACAATGGGACGATTTCAGAGTTAGTTTCAGTATCGTAGATGACGGAATATATGCGGAAGTGAAGCTTGGAGACATGTATATTGGGTATGGAGTAGTTTCTGTTGAACTTATTAAAAACGTTAACAATTTTGGGTGCGAGGAGCATTGAACATACAGGATGCGAGAATGGAGCTTAGAAAGATGTTTCGGAGGTATGGTGTAATTCCTACAAAACTCGTTGGAAACGTGATCAATTGAGGACGAGAGGGTCCCTCAACTCACGGGATGCGGCCTTCTATTACATCCTCAACTACTCTTCCGACTAGCAGTTCTTCCGCAGGATATATTTTAATGGCTAGATAGAAATCAAAACAGGCCGAGAGAGCGACAGAGATGGGAACCGATTACTTACTTTCAGTTCTCTTGTACTTGGAATCAGTAAATTGAAATTGCGCGATGGGAGTTTGGCGGAAGGCTTCTCTCTCCATACTGAGAGCCTTGGAGCCATCTAAAGCCGCAGCCCCCGTCGACAAAGCAGGCATTTTGGATGCAAATGTCGGGACAATACTCAATGGTCACGGAGGCGAACAGTGGCACTCGTAGATAGTCGGTGATAATAATGGAGAATTACGATTATGAGGGCAACATCTACCTGGCGATTGGCGGAAGAGATGGGAGATGGGAGATGGGAGATGGTTGACAGAAGTCCTCACAGACGGGATCATAATGATGTCTCTCTGGTGTTGTGCGCATGCAGGTGCGCTCTCGAGAGGGGGGAGGGTCGTTCCTTCCCACCTGTAGTTTGGCAACGCAGCTCCCTTCAATTTGAGGGAAGGGGGCGCCTGCAAATATGCAACCACTGGGCGCTAAATTTATCACACCAGCAGTCTATATAGGTAGTCTGCAATGGCACACGTGACACTTCCCAAACTAGATATTTCGAAGTCGGTTCGTCGATTCGTCATTAAGTTATATCTCCTCGTCCTCCTCCACCCACAACTGTGCCAAAGCTATACAGAGGAAATGCGAGTTGCAGGTCCATCTAGTGCTAAACGAGATGACCGAGAAAATGCCAAACCCACCTAGCATCTTCATATTCTTGGTTGGAGGTACGTCCTTCACTTTGATGGAGAGATTGCTTTTGCCCTCTCCCCAATAACGCGACGCCAAGCCTTCACCTCGCGTATTCCAACCCCCCCAAAACAACAACCAAACCCCCTCCCCAAAAAGTACAAAAAAGAATTAACAACAACGAAAAAAAATCATAACTCTGACCAGCAAAAGAGTTCGGGCCCTCCCGCCCTACATCTCTATTTTCCCTTGTGGACGCCAACTGCCAGTCGTGCTTTTCCTTTTCAGGGAGCGTTCCACTTCACCAGGTGGCCGAACTGGCGGGACCTACGCCGAGGCCCATTGGATGATTTGAGGTGTGCTATTTGGGTATTTAAAGAAATTGGGGGGTGGGGAGGTTGGTGGGGACCCACTTTGCGAAAGGGGTGAATGGACACTGGTGGCTTAGATCTTGCGCGAGGGCAGTCTATGGGGAAAGAAGTGTGCCAACCTTCTCGACGCCCTTCTAGAATCATACTCTCGAAGAACCATTATCCCCTTCAGCCCTCGATGGCAATATTTTCGTCTTCCATGCTGCCGGATACGAAACCACCGGCAGTACCTTAGCCTTATTATCATGCTTGTCTGCTTTCCAGATATACAGGAGAAGGTACACGAAGAACTTGACGCTCTAAATCTTGCCATTTCTCCAGATGAAAAATATGAATCATATCACTCCCACTTCTCAGCTCTTCTCAAAGGGTATACAGGTGTAGTGATATCAGAGATACTCCGTCTCTTCCCTACACTCTCTTGGATCCCTAAATGCACCACTGCACCACTGCACCACAACACCATAACCCCTCATTATCTCGAATAAAACTTATACCATACCATCCAACACCCTTATAATGAAAGCCGCCGATGCTACACATCGAAATCCCAAGTACTGAGAAGAACCAAAAGGAGGCCATAGCCTTCGGACATTTTCTCCTCTGTATAGCGGAGGTCAGCAATTTCAACCCACCCCCGGCTTGTTCCTCCCGTTCAGCTCTGGATCTCGTGGATGCATTGTTCAGCGATTCGCACAGGTCGAGATGTGTGCTGCGCTCCAGGGAATTCTTAGTGGACATCGGGTCGTGTTGTCAGGCGCACACAAAACAGATATTGACAATGGAGGAGTGGTATGAAAGACGGTGTGTGACGAGACGCTGAAAACGCTAGAAACTACTGTTTATTCTAGTATAACATTGAGGATGCCTGTGAAAATCCCATGATCGTTGATTAAGAGGGGAGAGCAAACAGGATATACACTTTTATGGTGGCAGTCTTGGGTTATTTGGGAAGTATCCCTCGATTCGGTGACTTTGCCAACAATATCTAGATATCAGATACTGACTCGAGGACCAGCCGCTATTTCACTACTTGTAACCCCAGTCAGCATATTAGATTGTGATAAGCTGTCACGCTAGTCGTACATACTCACTTTCAATACAACATCCAACAGAAATCAGATTTACGCTGATATACAGTTCTCGTCAAGTCATTCCCTATCATTTTAGCAATCCCCAATACCTTCACTTGGTTGGGCAGGCGGTCAGCCAGAAACGCCACACCCAACTACGCCAAAGCATCGATCCAACAGATAGTTAGTGTCCTCCTGCTATAAAACTAACTCGGAATTGCTTAGTCGTATTGCAAAAGTGATGATTAATATTGTATTACAATATCCCACCTGAACTCCTCACGACTTCTTTTAGAACAATTCCTTCCCCATGTTTATACAGATCTATTACACACATGCATTTTCCTTTCCGCCTATTCATACATTGCACAAGTCAGAGTGCTCGTTCGCCATCTGACTTTTCGCATCGTGTCATTCATTGCCCTAGTCTTGGTCTCCTACACGCGTATTTTCATAAACTCTCAGGGGCTCCCGGGACTGTTCAGCATTCATCAATTTCCTGTACTCCATGCCTCTCTTTGTGTACTTCTTTATTTCCTCCTTGAAGAAATTTTGGTATTTATTCTGAGCCTCCTTACTACTATCTTCACTATTAGTGGTACTTTGGGCTTGACTGATGATACCCATACGCCGCCTTAGAGTGGCCGAGTAGAGTTCTCGGGCCTTTTTAGGACTTTCAATTTCGGCTAAAGCGTACTCGAGCGTCCATTTATCTTCGGACTTGAGACCCTTTGGGCGTTGTACTGGTTCGCCATTGACTGTGCTGCGTGCGGTGAGAATAAATCCTATGAGTTCTTTTGGAGATGTTTCTTGATCCTTTGGCGCGTTATTTGAATCGGTACTCTCCTTCTTCTCATCAGAATCCCACTCAACATCCTCTGATTGACCAACAACTTTCTCGCCTTTTTCGGTGTCAACAAACTGGGCAGATCCTTCCTTCTCCTCCTGATCTTCAGCGTCAAAGTCCCAAGCAAGAGATGACGAGGTCTGAGTAGATTCTGCCGTCTTCTCCTGATCCTCAGCGTCGAAGTCCCAAGCAAGAGATGACAAGGGTTGGGCCTTTCCGGCTTCATCAAGTTTGTCTGTCTCTCCAACTTCAGCCTTGGTCGCGTCGACAACGTGAGCTGACTCATCTCCAGACTCATTCTTGTCTATGCGCTCTCCGGAAACAGTGTCTTCTTCAGTCTCCTCGGCCAGTCCCAGTACTTCCCTCTCAAAGGTAGCAATTGTGTCCTTGTTGGAAGACTGAAGTTCTTCAATCCTGCTTTCAGTCATCGGTTCTGCAAAGATATACATGAACGGGTTGCTTGTTGGAGAACTCTGAGGCCTAGTCTCCAAGACAAGCCGCAAGGATTGATTCGGGAATCTGGTAGTCGCCTGGTCAAGCGCACGATTTAAAAGGGTTACACTCAGCTTGAACTCCGAATCGCCAAGCGTTGTGTCGTCTGTCCCATGCAAAGCAGCATCCATTTCTGGAAGACTAATATACTGGAACCCAAAGATTCTTTCAGTGTTATGGAAAGCAACGAATATTCCGTCCATACGCCCGATTCTAACCTGCAATGAATACTTTAGGAAGGCAGACCGAATCATGTCATAGTACTCCCGTTCAAAAGATTCATACTCTCCAAGGCGTGAACGAATTTCATAACCCCTGCCTTCTTCATATCCAGCAGTATCCATGCGTATGGAAATGACTGCTCTTGTCTTTAGATCAAACATGCCAGTCCCCGGGATTCGAGGGTCGTAAGCATCGAGTTGTGATCTCATGAGAAAATCGCCTAGTGTTGTGTAGTGAAAAGCGTCGTGCTCCTTGCCAGCTTCCTCGTATGAGACAGGATCAGAAGAGTTTCTTCTATATCTCTCGTATTCCTTGTTTGGAAGAGTAAGCAACTTCTCCATCGATTGACCCAGCATACTCAGGACGTTGGAGGTGTCATGTTGCTTGTCGGCGTCGAGGGCATAAACTCCGTCTCGCCACCTGAGATACAATGACGCTGGAGATCTTTGCCATGATGTGAATGATGTTAATTGTACTGGAAATCCCTTGGACATACCGCCAGTGTTAATCTGTCGCCAATTAGACAAAAGATAATGAAATTGCGACAAGGCAGCTGTCATGCTTGAAGTGGATCCAGTATATTTTCTCTCTTCCTGTTTCGTAATCTGTAGGAGTTTCTTGTCCCTGGATGAAGTAACAAACCTCTTCAATAACGAGAAATCGAATTCTTTGATAGGCATAATAGTTTGCAAATAGGGATCGAAGTTGAAAACTCGCGAGCGGGGATCCTGTAGGTGGTAGACACCAGGGTTGAAGAGAACTCTGTCCAAACCGTAGGACAGGGAAGGAACCGGAGGCTGCGGTATATTGACTGTTCCAAGATTTAAACCTTCGGGTGTCAATGTTTCAATACTTCCAACCGTACCGCTGGCTAGTTTAATCGGATTTGTTGGCTCCTCCCTTTCGGGGTGTCTGCGAGAGACTCGTGAAGTTGATGCCGCTCCCCTTGTTAAGCGCTTACGTCCGATTACACCGCGCATCCCCTCCTTGATGCTCATAGATTTTTGAATCTTGTTTCCAAGAACTGACTGTTCGGTTGATGGTGCTACATTTTGAACCTTTTCAATGGCTGCGCTAACACCCGAATCAAAGCTTGTCTCAAATGCAAGCAGTAACGCCTTGTCCAAATCTTCAGTAGAAGAATCCCCCTTCTGGGACCCTCTGGACTTCAGTTTGCTTTGTTCTTTGGCTAAAAGGGTTCGCGCTCGTAATTTCTTCTTCACAGAAGAGGCGTTTTTTGACACAGAAGAGGAATCTTTTGTGCGTTTACTCCTTTTAAGGCCACCGCCTTCTATCTTCTTGATTTCGGAACTCACTATGGCAGCCGATTCAGTTGTAGGTTCGGGATGTATAGGTTGGGGATTTGTAGGCTGAGATTTTGTAGGCTGAGATTCTGTAGGTTGAGATTCTGTAGGTTCGAGAGTGTCCGTCAAAAAGGTCGATTTTAAGTCATTGATACGCGCAGACCATTCTGGAGGTACTCGAATCGGATTCGAATTGGTAGTCTTTTGTGTTTCGATTGCCGGTTGTTGTGGGTCCTTCAGAAAGGTATCTTGGACTTGTCTTGCTCGCAACCGCCATTCAGAGGATGAACTCGTTTTACTTGTAGACTCAATTTCAAGGGGGTTCTCTCCATCCCCTCCTCTCGGCACTGGTGGTATCGTGTCGTCCTCCTGCCGACTGCTCGGTGCAGACTGTTCAAACTTCGCCTTTAACCCTGTCTGTCCAATTTGGCCAGCAGAAAGCTCCAATGTACCGTGCGAAGTCTCTTCAATACTTCTGCTTGTCAATTGTTGGCCATTGCATGTGGCGCGAGAATTCGAAAAAGAGGCAACCTGAACTCGCCAGGTGCGATTCCCACAAGTCCTAAGGGTGTGGGGAGGCGAATAGGGAAAAGAAAGAGGAAGGCGGCTGTGAGAGAAACATGAGGAGCAGATATAGGCGGGGCGAGTTGTGTTTCTCCCGCGAAAGAATGATGAAATCATGGAGAGCGTAACGTAGCGTAGGGGAAGAGGGTTGTTGAGAATGCTCCCGTTCGTTGCCAGAGAACAAAATCTACAAAAGAAAACGCGATTGTGAAGCTAGGATGGAAGAAGTTCGGGGCCGGGGCCGGGGCCGGGGTTGTCCCACCGTGCCCCTCGATTCTCGGTACTCGAGTATCAACGTATCAACCTTCTACCTACTGCCACCCGCTACTGTATCCCAATGCCCTAACCCCACGACAACCATATCTTTATTTGGAGCCAAAGGGGGCAAAGGGGCACCAAATCAGGCAAGATGAAAATTACCAAAATCATACTCGCTCTTCCAGCAATGATCGAAGGTACAATGTTGATGTATCTGACTGGGTATGACATACCTGCGAGGCCAACGAATGTCGTAAATGTTCAACAACTGACCCAACTGACCTCTCATTGATATTAGGCAACATCAAAATACACCATCTCGTCTACGGCTGGTCTCAGATATAAGCCATGTTGCATTGGCCTTCATGCGGTCTTCGGTCTTCAACAGGCCCAAAACCTCAGAACCATTGGCTGGAGTTGACGAATGGCCGCTTTTTACAACAGTTTCAGAAACGAGGAAGAATTTCAAAAACGGAACTAGGATTTTGATTGCAATTGGTGGATGGGGTGACATTGATGGGTTTGAAGAAGCGGCTAGTACCGACGAAAAGAGAGATTTATGGGCGTTAAATGTAGCGAGAATGGTGGAATATACGGGTGCTGACGGTAACTTCATTTCCTGAGCCTCTGTTCACATTTTTCTGTCCAACTATATGGTTAAGGTTTGAAATGATTCAATGAATGGCCATGGAGAGTGTATACTGATACCTTGAAATTATAGGTGTAGACATCGATTGGGAATATCCAGGGTAGGCCAAACCCTCGTCTACAAGAAAACCAATCTGACAGCCCCAGTGGAAACGGAGAACACTACCTCCAACCAAACCAAACTAACCCCACCAAAGCCTGGCAAATAACTGCTTATCCCCTCCTCCTCACGGCCGTCCGCCGGAAACTGCCAGCCCCAAAACTCATTACAGCAGCCGTCCCCGGCCTCCCAAGAGACATGTTAGCTTTCACAAAAACCACAATACCTCACATTCTCCCTTCTTTGGATTTCTTAAACATTATGACGTACGATCTCATGAATCGTCGTGATAATGCTACTAAACACCATGCTGGAATCGAAGTGTCACTTACTTCCCTCGAAGCTTATTCATCATTCGGTGTGCCCACAGAGAAAATGAATGTTGGGTTTGCATTCTACGTCAAGGGTTTCAGGACCGAAACTAGTAAACATGGAAGAGACAAATGCAAAAAGGCTTGGAAGGAGAATTGTGGGGTTGGGTGTCCGACGGGTTTGATGGAAGACCCAGCTACGGGTGGCGATCTAGGAAGGACTGCTGGGTTCTCTTGGCATGACACTGTTCCTTCTGAATTTCAAGCATCATTTGAGAGAGCGAAGAATGGCAGAAAATGGGATGAAGTTGGGGGAGGAACTGGTTTCTGGGATGAAGTGGAAGACATGTGGTGGACATGGGAAGACGAAAGAGCCATTAAAGAGAAAGTGAAAAAGGTGGTAGGAGGTAAGGAAATGGGCGGTGTATTTGCTTGGGGACTTGGTGAGGATGGTGATGAGTACCGACATCTTCACGCGTTAAGTAAGATTTATGGGGATCTGCCGAATGTTAAGAAGAAATCCAGGGACGAGTTGTAAAAGTTGATTTTTACTTTTCCAATCATTTTCCCACGCAACCCGCAACAACATCAAAAGCCAACTACATCTTGGATCTTAAAGATCCCCCTTGAATTCTCGGACACTGTAACAAATCCATAAATGAATTCTTGAAAGTAAAAATTACAGTCATCACTCACTCGCACACCGCCCCCTCAATCACCTGACATCCCAAACTCGACATGCAACAAAAAGACCCGCTGAAAATCCTTAAAGCCCGAACGGTCAGCTCCTCCAGACCAAATGAGGGCAATAAGCATGATCATGCAATGCTTCCTATTACTTAAGCATAGAAATCGGAAAGGATTTGGTCTGAGTGGATGTGGTAAGATACCGTAGGGATTTTGAAAAACAAAAGGATCAGTGGGGTAGTTCTTAGTGAAGAAGGGGTGTTTTACAGGAAATGAAAATGAAAACGTTGCAAAAACTTCGAAAGAGATATGAGAATTTGAAGGGTGGAGAATAGGTTATTCTTCTGCGTGTAAATCTTTTCGAGGAGTATAGTTTGAGAGCGTGGAAAGTAATAAATATTATTGCAACATGCGATAGGACGATACTCCAAAACTCCACTCCCATGGTTTTCGCTTGATCATGTATTCCGAAGAATCGACGCTTTCAATTTGGTTGTATATTAGGCAATAATAACTTTAATTGCATGCTTCTGATATTTATATACCAGAAGCAACATTCGAAGCAAGTCTTTTATTAGGGCTAGCCAAAAAAGAGTCAACGAACCGGCTAACTTTCAGTAGATATAATATGTGTACCTTATCTCCTGGTCTCGACATACGTACTTTTCGATTTTTAGCTTTGCGATATCCACTTTTTGTCTTGGAGCTTGCTCCCTATAGGCTCAATTCTGTATTCTAAGCTTTAAAAGGGGTCAAAAGGCAAAATTGAACCTATGAGGAGCAAGGTCTAAGACAAAAAGTAGATATCGCCGAGCCAAAAATCGAAAAGTATATATGTCGAGACTAGGAGATAGAACGCGAAACAGACACTCGGACCATAGTAAAATAGTAACTATTAAATAGTAAAATAGTAAAACTTAATCTTTTAACAACTAATATTTTAAAACAAAAACTTTACACTGTTGTCTGTAAACAAATCCCTTGGTTTAGGATCTGTGCTATGGTAACCCCTAAAATCGACTTTTGATCATTTAGACTAGTATAATCGTCATGCAATAGAATAAATAGAATAGAATATATTAATCTCTTATATAATTGACGTTTGTTGTATCTCGGACAGGTGTAGTATAAGTAGGAGGGTAGGTGTAGAATAAGGAATGGAATGTAAACACTATAGCAACATACTAATTCATATAAGGGTATATATTTCCTTCCCTTACTTACTTTCTCAACACTATCCTTTATACTAATATAGATGCCGCCGACCTAGCTATATCGCCTATAAGGGCTCATTTTTTACCCTTCCATCTACCACCTAGAACTAAACCACCTAATATTAAAGCCTTTATCAAGTCTGTTAAACCTGAGTATAAGCGATATATTGAGAGGCCTGGCAATCGTAGCGATTAATAGGTATAGGACGTGGTGGTGAGAGGCCTGGCGCTAGGCGTAAAGCAAAGGCTGAAAATAGTCTAATTTGTTTTACTAGGAATAGCTTCATTTTTGAGTAGAAGGATTTGCGTCGCATTGTCGACTTTAGTTGCTTTATTTACTATTTAGCAAAGGGTGTGCTTTTATTAAAACTTGACTTTCATTATTAATATATTATGAAGTAATAGCTCAAAGGATAGCCATAGACGTGAGTAACTGAATAAGAAGTGTATTTTGAAGTGGTAGAATTGTGTGTATAAAGCTTGCTTATTTCTAGGTGGGAGAAGCCCAGGCTATATAGTACTGGTGCGCATGTTACTTAGCAGCACGCATGCACCTCACAGTGGAGTGCTACAAACGAGCAAGGAGGGTGTATCACGTGATATATATAGACCAAAAAACTCGTCATCGAGAATTGATTAAATAATACTATTATATCTACTATACACCTAAATTGATTAATTACTAATGGTATTGATTAATTAGTTGCTGCGACGAGGGATAAGTGAATAGGTTCTGGATGTGGCGTATATGGAATAGGATAAGTGACTAGGTTCTGGATGTGGCATAGTTTGGGAGGCATCACGTGATCAGCCCTGACGAGCTGACGAAGCCCCGGTAACGCCACCAAATAACCTAGTATATAATCAAGTAGCTAGCCCTTCTGAATCCTACAACTATTATGAAACCAACAACCTAGGACCTAACAGTCTTTTGTACCAACATTAGTTAATTTGATGGTTAAAAAAGCACAGATCGCTGTCGTTATAGCTACTTGATTATATTATTCTCCTTATTCTTACTAGGGTACTTAATTTATATAGAGGACAGTTAGACAGTAGTATATAAGAAGAAAGCAAGGATAAATTGTACTTATATTATTCTTATCGAATTATTACGTAATTCGAATGGCTTCAAACTAAAATAATACTATTATTATGTTTAGAATATAAGATAGCTAGCTAGGAATATTACCGCGTTCCGCGTATATAAATCGACTGATCTGCGTATTCTAAGTTCTAACTACCTATACTATAGTATAAAGTAATCTATCTACCTATAACTACGTGACTGGGCCTTGATACTTTATTTCCCTTCTATTAATACTATTCTTTTAATATAAACTAGATAGATTAGTCGTTTGCTAAGCGTATTAGGAGAACGTGCTAATTATTTCTTTTTAGGCGTTATTTTATCGCTATTTACAAGATAAGACGTCCTACTATAGGCGTGGAATTAATAGTAGTAGAATCGATACTCTAGTATTGATAGAATGTTTAGGGTAGCTAGATGTATATTGAAGTACAAGGTTTTTAATATAGAATTTTAAATATACTAATCCTATATAAAGACGTAGATGTTTAGAGATTCTAATTTCACTCTGAAAATCGCTGTTTTACTATGCAATAGCTACCATTTTGCTTTTTGCTCGGGTGGTCCGATCAGCGTTCCGTATCCGTAGTACCTATAAGTCGCCTAATTACTTGAATAAGCTAATAATCTAAAAATATAATTAAGAGATGTATGCCAAACACTTCTATACTGTACAACGCGTTATCAACACACCTCTTTTCCCCTTGTTTAGCAATTCATTAAAAGGTAACCAGGAGAGCATTCTACCACACATCTCATCCTGTCTGCCATAAAGCGAGTTTCGTAGAGCGTAGTGTCGATTTCCTAATGTTTACGTCGATCACTACACTAAGTAATATAAATCGTGGACACTTTCGTCTTCAGGGGTATGATAAACTAGGTCGTTTAATTGCGAAATAATGCTTTTTGTATTTACATGTAGTCAAATCCTACTTTTGAAGCGAACAGTGACCCACTCGAGCGAGCGACGTGGGTAACGTAAGCGAGAACTTAACGGGGTGGACAATGACCGACGAACCCCTACCTGGTTAATAGTACAATTCGGCGCCAATTTTTAGCGAAATCAGCGAACCAGAGACACCAATTTAGGCATTATGTTAGAAAGAGCCTACCTAGGTATACTTAGGTGGATGAGGAAGTGTCACGTGGCTACGGAAACTGTATTTACATCCGAGAAACCCGGTCTCAGTTCAACCAATATGCCACTTCCAACCCCTACCTTGCCATACATTATAGACTTTCGTCACATATGATCTACAGTACCTGTACGTAACAAGGGCAACTCTTAGCTGTCCACCCTCGTTACTTTAGACAGACTGGTGATGTCTCGGATTAGACTTCCCACCACGGGAGGTACCTAATTACCTAGTCAATTCCCTACGGCGGCGGTGTAGGAACTGGCAGAATTCTATATTAGGATTAATGTAATAAGATGGCACCCAATCCTTTGTAGGTAAGAAGTACAGTAAAAACTGTTAAATCGAGGGGCATTCGAGGGTGGACTAAAATTGGCTAGGAGAACAGTCGTATTTTGGTGTCGAGGAGCATTTGGCCATATAAATAAAGCGTATTTGGCTGTCAAATCGAGGGGTATTCGCCATACTCGTATAATTAAAGGACATTTAGCTGTCAAATCGTATATATGTTTAACCTAAAATCAGGTTAAACGCTCTACCGAGTATAGGTATGCTTAAGCATCTACTATTGCTATACGTCATTTAGCACCTATACTACCCCTTTTATTCTATATACACTATTTGGTCAATCTCAAGATACTTAATAAGGCTCACGTGACTGGTTGCCTTAAAATTACATAAGGAGGAACGAATTTATGTTAACGTATCTAGTATATAAAGTTACAAATGAATAGAGCGAATAGCAGTAACAGGTACAAGTGCTACTCTGTTATGCTCTCAGTGATTGTACCATTATTTCTACACCATGTACCCCTGGTTCCGGAAGTGGTACGAATTTGTTAATATGGTACTCCACAGATGCACGAGTTGTATCATGGAGGGTAAGATTGAACCTTCGGAAAATTGTTGCAAGGCCGATGGTTAACTCTGCATACGCAAGTTGTAGGCCAACGCATGCACGAGGTCCTTTACTGAATGACACCATGCTAGATTGTTGATAAGCGAATTGAATCTGGTGAATTGGGAACTTTTCAAAGGGGGGCTTAAACTTACTATCTCGATAACTTCCTTCCATCTGGAGCGAGAGCATCGTTCATCCAGCGCTCTGGCCTGAACGTTTCGTGATCTGGGAAGACTTTTTCATCCATCAACACATCTGGGATATCCATTGAAGCAGCGTAACCGATTGGAATAACATAGTCTCCATATGGTAGAGGAGAGCCGGCGATAACTCTTGGTAGTCGCTCACAGATCCCTTGAGCTAAGCGAAGTCCTGCAGTTCATAATCAGCAATGTTCTCTCTTCACAATTTGTACATTGAGCTAACCTTCTTCAACAACACCAGACAAATATGGGAACTGGGCGAGCTCATCGTAATGAGGGATTGCATCAGCATCCGGAATTCTCCTGTCGAGTTCTTCATGGAGTTTTTGCAATACCGCAGGGTTATCGAGGAGGTAGAAGCATGTCACAGTCAGGGCCTTCGCTGTGGTTTCTACTCCTGCGCCGACGATACTGATTGCCTCATGATGAATTCGACGTAGTGTTAACTCTTCTGGGGGGAGGTTGGCTTCAAAGAGAGCGTTGAATACTGTGGACTTCCCATCTGGTTTTTCACCTCGCGCTCTGGCTGCAAGAATCTCCTGGACTTGTTTTGTCATGTCCTGGAAAACACAATTTGTCAGTTTTGATTTTTACACAGGCAGAAAATAAGTAAAGGAGGAGTTACATCATTGAACTTGAAAACTACAGCTGTGGTAGGCACCAGCCATTTGACAACGGCAGGAGGGAGATTGTGGGTAATCCAGGCGATGGCGTGGAATTGTGTCAAGATGTGAACAGGAGAAAGTTGCTGGGTGACCGATTGTGTATATGCGGCTTTGAAGTCAGGTGTTTCGATGAAATCGTGCGTATTCCCGAAGCAGTATTCCACAACAACATCAGACGTCAAGCATCCCCACATGTCAGCTAGCCCTAAAACTCTCGAAATACCCATGAAATCAGTTCGCAACCTTTCGCTTATACGATCCATCCTTTTTTGGACGGCTGGTGAATGTTCCGCAATCTTTCGTCTCGAGAAGAAAGGATTTAGTGCTGCGCGGCGTTTACGATGGTGGCTATGATGGGCTGTGGAGAAAGAGGACATGTCGGTTCCGAAGCGATACTGAGTTTCTGGGACTTTGTTGAAGGATTTGGTGTTAGAGTAAAGAGTATCGTAGAACGCTGCATCTTGAATATGTACTTCATCGGGGCTGATTCGAACGATTGGACCTAAATTGCTCCATCAGTAACCCTACGTCGACCTCCTGAGGGAAAGAAAAAATACCATATTTCTTATGCCAATCTTTATAGACGAAGTAATATTGACCCCCTTCCTTGTAGAAAACCTCATAATATGTTTCTACCCATTTCGTCAAGGCTGCAGAACGAGGCCCTGGGAATTTCGCCTATACGGAATTAGAATGAGGCTCTGCCTGGTATAGTCTTTTTTGTACAGTTTAACTTACCAAGGGGTGGAAATACAGTCGATAGATTCCTAACCCTATCGTGTAAACCAAAGTGCTAGCGAAAGCAAAAAGGTATACATGATAAACGTTCAAATCTTTGCTATGGAGAATAAGCCTATCCATCACGAGAGAAGTTGAAGGTAAGCGATATAATTGCAAAAGAACAAGAGGGAATGAATACTTGTGTCTTATATATATATGTATTTGTCCCCTCTCATAGATATGCCCCACTACTACTACACTATTATGTTAGCCTTGGGGAGGGGTAAGAAATCTTATCAATCCAATACGGCTGGCGGAGGGCGAGTGCGGCGGAATGATAAGTGAATTCGGCCGCCTGATCGGACCAAATGTTTACTATAATTGTTTACTATAATAGTATATTGAAGAAATCTTTTCTGTACCAGATTTCATAGATGTGCAACCGTTTCGTAGGCTTTGTGTTAACCTACATATATCGTCAACTTCCATGTCTCTAGCATGCCTGTGAACCCCTCAGTTCTGCTATAGGTACTACGTGCTCTCAACAATCTTGCGTGCAGCTATAGCCTTGCAGTCCCCCAATGAGCTACAAAGTGGAGCACGTCCTCAAGTTCCGCCAAAAAGTCGGGACCCAACACTTAATAATTCTTGCGAGCACAGCCTTATGCCCCGCATCGGGGTTCTCCCCGTGAATCGTATGAAAGACTCGCTAGTCGATTAGATCTGGTATTTTCGGTCTCTTCTGCTGCCTATTTACCGAGAAGCAAGGCGTTCCTGGAGGTGATATCCGTCCGTACTGACAAGACTACTATCACCATCACCAATTTCCGACTTCTTATGTAAAGACCGTTCGATGACAGCCATCTGTTCATCGTCAAACTGCTTCTTCGATCTCAGATGTTTACTACGTACTGTCAGAAAACTTTTCGAGGAGGGTTACTATCTGTTTCAGAAGCAGTGTGTCCAGGATTTCGTTGACACATGCAATACAGGAGCATACGAGTTTTTAGATCGTGATAATCATAGCTAGCATTGTATTCATTGCCATCGGCATGTTGGATTGTGCAGCCAATACTGCGAGCTGCTGACCTATCGTCAAAACTCAATACGAAGTAAGGTCCAAAGTGCGGAACCCAAGACTAAATATTATAAGGAAATTGATGCCGCAAGTGCTATGCAAGGGCGGTGATTTGAGGTTGAACGTCTTCAAAATCCACTTTTATTTCTATTTCAAACGTAGCCTTGAAAGACGCGCTTGAGAAGGAGCAGGGGTAGCTCCAGGTTAACAGTCTTGGGGGGTCGACGCTTTGGACCCTGGTATTGATTTTTGACGGTACAAGTCCTATAACCCGGTGTCGACAAACGATGCCCGGTTCTCCTTGAAACATATCCTGTCTAAGTTTCGAAATTTTAATTTCTATAAAAGATCTGGATCTGAACAGTTCGCGTCTGCCCCCTCGCAAATGGTGTTATAGAGACGGTATAGCCTTCTAAGCGAATTGGTTCGTCCGATTCATGTGCGGGTCATATTATACCGGTATCATGGCGGTCCGACCCAACCCGTCCGTCCTCTTATTTCGAGGTGACTAATCTGTATTTCCATTTCCAGATGGCTTGGAATTTCATAAAAACGCTCAGCTCCTCCCTCCAGTATTCCCTTCTTGGCCGCCCCATTGCTTAGCATGGCTGCATTGGGAAAAGTTAAATTTCCAGAGTCCGTGTCAACCTCGGAAGTCTCACTACTCCAAGAAATCAAGAGCTTAGTTGTTGAAATTATCGTCCAATTTCTCAAAGTCGTCCCCAACCCACTTGCATGCTTCAATGGTATTATGGAAGTCCGTCTCTTCAGGATCCTTACCCATAGCCTAAGCAGATTTGACGGACAGGCTTCTTATATGCAGCAAATGTGATTATAAAGAGTGTAGACAGCTCGTGTTGTACCTCTGGCCTGTCTATATTTCGACTTTGGCTTAAATTTCTTTAGCGAAACAGCGAACTAGAGACTCGGATCTGCCATCCGGGCGAAATAGACTTTTATTACATAATAGGGTCTGGTGGGGTGGATAGCTTCGGTTAGACCTCGCCCGGTTGATCATCGTCATAAAAGTCTATATTGCCCGGCTGGCAGATCCGAGTCTCTACTTCGCTGTAATTCGTTTAAAATTGGGCCAAAGTAGTGATATAGACAGGCCAGGGTTACACTCGGAGCTGTCCATCCTCTTAACGATCTACTGTATGTTACACTCCATTCTCTTGGAGGCTTAAGGAGCTTTCTACTCGAGTAGCGACTCCTTGTGCAAACTACTGATTTTTAGAGCACAGTGGGCACAAGAGGAGCGGGTCGCAACTTTTGTTTTGCCAGAGTGAGAATAACCTCAAAGGATGAGTAGAAAGTCCTAGGGAAAATAGAGGGCAGTTAGCTAGTTTCTAATATCCTTCCCTCAGTACACTCAGTACGGAGTACTCCAAGAGGTCTGAATAAAGTCCTACCGTTGCCCTTGTACTGGGTTTGTTAATGCAGCATTGAAGTGCAGGCCTGCAAGAGATACCTTTGTACTCTAAGACGCTTTTATCCTAACAGACATCAGATTACTCGAGTAGACAAGCCCGCGAAGTAAGAGGGTATTGACGTGAGCGTACGGAATTCCGAGTGTACAGCGCGAAGGGCTATTGAAACCGTGCTGTAGCCTGTTGAAGTCGTTTCTCATGGAAAGCAAAGCAAATGGTAGATGAGGATGAGGTGCTGGACGAGATGGGGGAAGGTATCGAGTCCTTGGAGAATAATCGGTGAATAGCGGCGGTGGGAGCCTTGGAGGAGGTGTTGCATCGCATGTAGAGTAGCTCATCGGCGATGGGGGCCATTTGCATTAGTTGTTAGCCCGCGGGAACAGTCGTACTGGTGCTCGGTGCTGAGACTGATTTTTTTTTGGGGCTTTTGCTTGGGGGCTCTTCTAATCCGGAGATAGCGACTGTACTGGCGTTTGAGTGGTGGTTTGTGTTTTGGTATGTCTGTCGAAGTACTGGTACTGGTACTGGCGAATGCCCACGTTTAGTGTGCTTTGAAGGCGGGCGAGGCTGGCCATCGCTCGGTACCTGTTGATATTTACAAGCAGAGCCTTAGGAGTCAGGCATCAACAACGAGGAACGAGTTGGCTTTACAAGCAGTCGCAAGCGTATGTGCGTACGAACTCCTCTTTTTTGATAAGGATGGCACTGAAGCATCCCTCGTTACTAGAATCCACCCCTCTCCGCCTCGCCTCTCCGCTAGTGGAAGGATTCCTTGGCATAGAAATCGCATCACATGACTCTCAAGATGGATGGTCCTTGGTTCATCGCCTAATATAGATAGTTAAATGGAAATAAGTCGAGACGAATCATTCAACAACGTTCTCCCCTTGTCAAAAGCACTTACGCCACGTAGTGTAGACATTCTTAAAACAGCAGTAAGCCTGTTAGTATACAGTCGAGTAGAACTCCTCGCAAGAGATTGGGGACTAAGAGATTAACGAAATTACCCCATATATATATGCTTATCAATTGCGGGGTATTGTTAGACTAATTGCCTTGAAAATCCGTATTTCGATTGGTGCCGAAATGTCGCATGCAAAGGATTGTTTCGCTATTGATATGGTTAGTAATTTAACTCATTTTCAGATGGAACAAAAGTCATTCTCTAATTAAACGAAAGCCAGACATAGTGAAGCTATTGCTGTAATCTTCATCTAAAAGATTACATTTTTCTAAACGTGTTGAATATTTAAGACAATAAAAAGACTTTGTAACAATCCGTTTTTTGTGCATTTCCAAAACATAAACTTCATTTTACTAAGAACTTCGGAAAATATCTTTTCAAAAATAAATATCATCTAAAAAGCAAAACAAACAAACTTATTAAATAATCGCTGGGAATTATTTAACCCAAAACGGTCCTTAAATAGTCTTCCCCACTTCCCCACTTCCTCTAGTAAGGATTGAGTAGTAGGCAAATACACAAAACAAACTAGCAATGGTTGAAAACTAACCGCACCATTTTCTATCACCTTTTCTGTAAAGGAGGTGGACAGGTCTTGACGAACTCCTGCCCTGTCTATATTACGGAGTTGGTGATTTCAGCGAATCCAGCGAATCAGAGACTTGTATTTGGGCAATATAGACTTTGATCACATATGATCTGCGTAACAAGGTCAACTCTTAGCTGTCCACCCTCTTTAACCAATCTCAAGATACTAAAACCATTGACCCCACAAAACCCCATTCCCAAGCTGCGCCAAATCTCTATCGCCACTTTAAAACCTAGCAATAACAAATAGTCGTACATAAAACCCAGAAGCCATGATCAAAAGTAAAACAATGCTTCCCAGTTTGTTAACTCACCTCATCACTTCACAACCCTCACAAATCCCTTCACCACCCACCATCCAATAATCTAAACCTTATTCGCAACAACACTCTCATATCCTGGTGGCGACATAATATCCCTCCCATCCCTATTATCCTCCTCACCACCCCAACCCTTCTCCTCATCCCACACCTCATTCCCATTAGCTCCCTCATTCACATTTCTTAAACCATAGTCCTCCTTCCGTCCATTTCGCGCAACGTCATATCCACTGGATTCTTGAGCTTGTCTCAGCACCCTCTTCTCTTCCCGTTTAGTTGTCACATATCCGACAAGCGTTCCAACGAGTGCACCTATTGGTCCCCGACGTGCGCAGCAGTGATTGCGATGGGCGGCAGTGTGACACATTCTTTTTGGTGAGATGGTGAGATAAGGAGATACGTGGGTATTTAGATAGGAGGTCGAAATGTAAAATGTGAAGGTAGTTGAGTTGCTGGGAGGTGTATTTAATTCGAGAAAGAGCTGTGTAATATGCCTTTGTGTGGTTTGATATAATATGGCGTAGGAAATAGCTTCCAAGTTTGATAGTCTTTAGCCTTCAATAGAGGAGACTGATGACAGCATACGGTACCATCAAATCCCAAAAGTCCAGTTCATCAACCCTCTACTTATACTTCTCCTCTTCACCCCCTCATTCTTCCCTCTCTCTCTCTACCATAGCCCAAACCCAAACACTCTAAGCCTCCACATACGACACATCCAACACACGACATCACCCACCAATAATCCCCCAAAAAGCAAGCCTCGAAGGCCAAACAATTCCCCCGAGTTCTATCTACGTACCACCCACCACCACAGTCCAAACACCAACCACCAAACTCAAAATCAACCCCCTCACACACACATTTCCATCTCACACACAGGAGAAAATCAGTGTTCGACCGTACTCGCAAGTATCATGATCGCGCTTTGAGGTTCGGTTAAGGTTGCGGACGTAATCACGTTGCGTTACGCCACAATGGCTGACCACAGACATACCTACCGCTTAGCGAATGCGAAATTCAAATTTGCACGTTGTTCCAAGAATAGATATTTCCATTTGACTTTGACGAAAGTCAAGCGGGAGGGGAAGTAAGTACAGTAGTGGATTTGATTCAAAGGAACCCCAAAGACTTAGTAGTGGAATCAAGCTTTTGACTTGACTCTTTCCCAAACTCATTATCACGTGGCACTCAAAATCACTTGATCCAGAGGTACAGTACCTCCACTGGAACCCACGAAAGCAAGACACGGAAGTGACACTGTAAGAAAAAGTGGAAGAGAGGAAAAGCAAGCATAGAATGTCTAATACACAGCAGAAAGAAGGAAAAAGGAAGAAAAAGAATAACAGCATCGTTTCGTATTATTCTTAATACCTCGTCCATCATGCATAACTACTCCAAATACCCAACGACATAGTAATCATTCAAGCAAATCAATTAAGCAAATCCCCAGTAGTTCCGTTTCTTCAACCTACCATTTGCAGAACCCCCCAATTCCACCCCAAGAAACTCCATAACCCACCCATCCATTCATCCATCCCGAAAATCACCGGTCCGTAATATAGAGGTTAAAATCTAAGTATAAATTGACCTTAAATGGAAACTATTAGCATCTTCTCTCTCATTGTGATTGTTGGGTGTACATACTCAGTAAGTTTATTAACCTGCAACCCCGTCTCCGCCATCGGCGCATCTTTCAAAAACTCCAAAGGCATCCAAACAAGATGTCCCTTGATCTGATCAAGTTTGGAACGGATCTCATCAGGAGGAATCATCTTATCATAGATATGTCCAGCTTTCGTTCCCTTGGGTGGTAGGAATTTATCGTAGTCCTCAAAGTTTTTGACTAGGCAGCACAAGTTAGTACATCTTACTATGGGAGGAGTGGATTATTGTATACGTACCATAATCATCAGGATCAGCATGGAAAAGCTGGCGGAAGATTTCGGTATTCTTAGTTGCTCGGCTGGTCCACATATCCCAAACATCATCGCTCAGCGGATCCTCAACGAATTCGTAGGTTTCATTTTCTTGAGGATCGTTGGGGACATCTGGGGGCTGAGCGTTCGGGTCTTTCGAGGCGTCCAATTCCTGGGGAGGTAGGAGTCCGAGATGTTCTCTCCACAGATATCTTCGAAGAGTCGCAGCGTGGTAACCAGCCTCGTACTCCTGTCCTCCCATCTTCGTCTTAATCATCTTTGTATCAGTCATGACGATCGACAACTCGCTATCATGAACTCCCAATTGTGATCGATCGTTCAGATTCGAACTTCCACAAACAACAGTTCTGTCGTCAACGATCAAAACCTTACCATGGATATAGAGCTCTTCTTGAATCCAACTATCGACCTCACTATCCAATGGGCCTTCCCATTTCTCACCAACGAGACTTGGTTGTTTGTGCATGGCATTCTTTGCGACGCTGTCTGAGCTTTCTGGTACTCTGTTTCCACCTGCCTCTTCGCCTGCAGCTTCAAATTTGCGTTTTGCATCTGTGTCGGCTTCTTTTTCCTCGTTATTAGTATCATCACTGACATGTATCTTCTGCTTGATATTTCCTGGCTGGCCCATATGTGTATCTTGACCATCATTTGGATCGTTTGTGCCATGAATACCCGAGTCCATGATCTCTTCCGCTTCAGCTCTCTGAACATCTTGGTACTTGACACCAGACTTTTCTTCCTGCTTCTTGATAGCAGGAGTAACATTCAATCGATCATAAGATCTGAGGTTGAAGAAGAAGATGTGCTTGACAGGATCAACTCCTTGTGCTCTGATCTGCTCAAAAATTGAATGCTCGCCTCTGCAGATAGACTTATACTGGTAATCCATGATGGCTCTCGTTCCCATTGCTGCATCCTCTCGCAAATCTCCGGCGAAGCCTGGGACCGAGGGGATCAAAATGATAACTCGGAATTTTCTATTCTCCTTCCCGGCTCTCACGACCGCGTCAACAATAGCTCTTCCGATAGTATTCTTGATCGGTGCTTGCTCCTCTCCGGTAGCAGTGATGAAGAATTGATTCTCAATGTAGACATAATGCTGAGCATTGCGGATAAGTTCGCTGTAAGCGTTTTGAATGCTATGCTCGGTAAGAATTCCACTCGACCAATCCGCACTACTTCGAACGATCTGGGCGTGAACAGTTCCTTGTTCACCGAGATCTTTTCCGCTTAATGGAGATAGAGGATGGTGTATGTAATCTCCCACTGGATGTTTTGGCCTTTGTACTCCAACAAGATCCTCGTCTGGCCCTTCTCTACCTTCCATGGTCAACCAGTCATATCTACCATCACGCTTGTATTTGTCACGCTTGACAAAGTTCCAACGAAGAACGAAATGCTCGGCAATGTCGTACACACAGTCTCCGACTACTGCCATCGCAACGTCGTGCCACGGCATACGGCCATATTCCGCCTTGGACAACTCATTTGTCTTCCAGTCATCAACACTTTGGAAATCCATGACTCGGTTATTGTTGAAATCTTGACCTGGCCAAACTTCTGTCGAAATACCCTCTGGGTGGACATCAGCAAGTGGATGCTGATGATTGTCCCATCTTCCGAAGCAGAGATCTAGACCACCGATAAAAGCAATGTTATAATCAATAACAATAAACTTTTCGTGATGAGCCCAGTAAAAGGTCATATCTGCAGCGTTTTCGAGAACATTATGATCTGGATGTCGCATGACAACGATATTACCATGTCCTGGTGTCCCTTTCGGACAAAGAGCTTGCAGTGCATGCTTTGTGTGAGATGAGTTGCAAGTAAGAGCAGCCTAGGAATCTGTAAGCGAGTATCTTCCGATGTAACGAGGTTGGGCAGCCATACCTCTACTTCACGGTACACAATCACAAAGATCTTCACGCCAGCTTCCGCTTTACGCTTTAGGATTTGATCCAAACGCCATTCCTGGTTGAAATACGGTGGTCGGCGCAAGAATAACTCTGGAGAAAGCCACCAGTCACAAATGTAGATGGTTTCTGTAGCTCGTTCGAGGGCAACGGAAACAGCCTGTGTCGTTAGTTTTGCTTCGATATGAGTGTCAAGATGCACGTACCCAGAAATAATCCCTTCCATCAACATACCACTTGATATTGTTACCTGGTCGTTCTGGGGCGAAAGAATTGAAACGATGAGATTCGCCGATTTTGGTTCTCTTGTCATCAGTCTTTTTCTCGTGCTCCTCGTCATGTCGATGGTTTGGATTAATCTAGATGTGGATTAGTGACCCCATTGAACATAGCTTTTAGGAAAGCACTCACCAGATTTGCAAACTTCCCAATCGTATGTCTGTAAAGTGACATTAGTTTCGTGCATGCTTACATGGATGAGGCAATTGTACTTCTTGTGAATGAGACCAACTTTCAAATCATAAAGCTTCGAGTCTCTAAACTTCTCTCGCATGTTGTCAAAAGGATGCTTGAGCTTGTCCTTCAGACCCTCATGACTACCACCCTCTGAAGCTCCTGCCGACATGATGGCGGTACTAGCAGTGGTATTGCTGTTTGATGAAGCTATTCAGGTCGCAGTAAAACCCAATTTGCGGGTGGCGTGAAGATGGAGTGATATCTCTCGACGAATTCATGCAGGCCTAATGTAGAATAAGAGAGCTGAAGTCGAATTACTATGAGAGAGTCTCAGAGAGAGAACTGTAGATGTGAGGTCGGTACTTAAAGAAGTGAGGAAGTGGTAAGACTTTATCAATGGTCAGAGGTCAGTGGTCAGTGGTTGCTGTCGGGTCTCATATGCAATGTAGTGCAGCTAGCGGCTGGGAAGACCGGGAAGGGGAAGTATTTTTGTTTTGGCGGGGTGGTCAAGCAAGGAAGCCCTCCAGATGAGGGGTGAACTCGCGTGGTCGGACTCTTCAGGTTCCAAGGCTGTGGTTTGCGACCTCTGTAACGATGACGACTGCCAAGACACTCTTATAAGCTTAATTGTGCACCATTTATTCACATCTTGCCCTTGTTGTGCAATTTTGTGCAACAACAATTCACTTGTTCTGAGTACGGTCCGTACGTGAGGTTATTCAAAGTCAATTGTTACATTGCTATCTTCGGGCTCAGGGCGATTTCCGGGTTCTTGTTCATTGGAGAAACACTACAGCGTCATGCGGGAGTCGATCAGGGTCTTCTAGCTTTATTAACTTCCCCCCTTTTGCCCTCACTCGCCTCCCTCAGGATCCGACGCTGCAAAGCATCTCTCACGTGATTCCAGACGAGGGGATAGTCGGACTGATCCTCGGACTGGTGCGGGCCGAGGTCGCCAAGCTTTAGGGCGAACGGCGATTGGAATGCCGATAGCAGGCAACGCAACGTGGAAGGCCACCGAACACATTTCTGCTGGACTCGAGTAGACCTGGAACTCCCCAAGTCACTTTTCTGCCAGCCAGACAGACGCGCATCTCGAGTATAGAAATGCGCAATGGCGCCTCTGGTGGATAATCCTTTTATTGCTTCTGCGACGTTGCACAATCCCCGTATGTTATTTTTGTTTCCTCGGGAATCTGAATCTGAAGTTCTGAAGCTTAAATGGAGACCCTTCTAATCTTTCATAGTGCCACTCTTCCTACATACTTACGTTTGGCCTTTTGCGATCATATGGCCCGTCTTCTTCCGCTTCTACCTTTCTCAGGAACTCTACGATAAACATATCAATGGGCAAGAATGGACATTTGTGTGGTGTGGTACCATCATTACTCTACAAAGTCTGGTATGGTTGAGTACCAACTGGAGCGTAAACCTCAAGGCCATTTTCACCTCGACCAGCGTCAAGACCGTTTCGGATGCAAAATTAATCAAAGTCATCCCAATTGTGAATGCCGGATCTCCTGAAATATGCTCTATCGTTCGAGATAATGTAGGTCGAGTATTATTCCAATGGACAAACTATTAGTTACTAATAAATCATCAGGCCGGAGGCAAAAATAATGTCTCATTCCTATTCCAAAAACGCCGTTTCCTCTACGATGCTACCAAAAATTCCTTCTCTCCCCTTACCTACACCATCGATGCGGAGCCAAAACCAAACCTCGAACATTTCCAGAAGTCAAGAGGAATCGCTTCTGCCTCTGAATTATCGAGGATCCAGCAACATTACGGAGATAACACTTTCGATATCCCCGTCCCGGGTTTCGTCGAGTTATTCAAAGAACATGCTGTCGCACCTTTCTTCGTATTTCAGATTTTCTGCGTAGGATTATGGATGTTGGATGAATACTGGTACTATTCTCTCTTTACTCTCTTTATGCTTGTCGCATTCGAAAGCACGGTTGTATGGCAACGCCAGAGGACCTTGAACGAATTCCGGGGTATGAGCATCAAGCCCTACGATATTTTCGTCTACCGGCAAAATAAATGGGAAGAGACCCAAAGCGATAAACTACTCCCGGGGGACTTGGTTTCAGTAGGCCGTACGAAAGAGGATAGCGGAGTAGCCTGTGATATGGTTCTTGTGGAAGGAAGCGCTATCGTGAACGAGGCCATGTTGTCCGGCGAAAGTACCCCACTATTGAAGGACTCAGTTCAACTCAGACCCGCAGATGCCCTACTCGAACCAGAAGGCTTGGATAAGAATGCATTCCTTTATGGCGGTACCAAAGTTCTCCAAATTACCCATGGTAATAGCGACGAAGAACGTCCAAAGGTTGCCTCTGGAGTGCCATCACCTCCAGATAATGGTGCTATGGCTATCGTTGTCAAGACTGGGTTTGAAACCTCCCAGGGAAGCTTGGTCAGGACCATGATCTATTCTACTGAACGAGTGTCCGCCAACAATGCCGAAGCACTCCTCTTCATCCTGTTCCTCTTGATTTTCGCGATCGCTGCCTCTTGGTATGTCTGGGATGAGGGTGTCAAGAAGGACAGAAAACGATCCAAGCTTCTCCTCGACTGTGTTCTTATCGTAACAAGTGTTGTGCCACCTGAACTTCCAATGGAATTGAGTCTTGCAGTCAACACTAGTCTTGCAGCCCTCAGTCGCTACGCCATCTATTGTACCGAGCCTTTCCGTATTCCTTTCGCTGGCCGAGTTGATGTCGCTTGTTTTGATAAGACTGGTACTTTGACCGGTGAGGACCTCGTTGTTGAAGGAATCGCTGGCATTGCTCAAAAGGCTGGTGATCTCAGCCATATTACCCCTGTCTTGGAAGTTCCTTTGGAGACAACTCTTGTGCTCGCAACCGCGCATGCCTTGGTTAAGCTAGATGAGGGAGAAGTTGTCGGAGATCCTATGGAGAAAGCCACTCTTACCTCACTCGGCTGGACTCTTGGTAAAAACGATACTCTTACAAGCAAGCATACAACTGCCATCAATGGAGCTTCATTCAGCACACCCTCTAATGTCGTTCAAGTTAAGCGTCGATTCCAATTCTCTTCGGCTTTAAAACGCCAGAGCTCGGTTGCAACTGTCACAATACTACACCCTGAAACGCAAAAGAAGATTCGCAGCACTTTCGTAGGTGTCAAGGGAGCCCCGGAAACTATCATGAAAATGTTGGTAACGGTCCCTGAACATTACGAGGATACTTTCAAGTATTTTACAAGAAAAGGATCACGAGTTCTTGCGTTGGCTTACAAGCATCTCTCTTCAGATGGGGAACTTGGTAGTGGAAAGATAAATGAGCTCAAGCGAGAAAAGGTTGAGGCTGATTTGCACTTTGCTGGTTTTCTCGTACTTCATTGTCCACTCAAAGATGATGCAAAAGCGTCGGTACGACAGCTCAACGAGAGTAGTCATCGTGTAGTTATGATTACCGGAGATAATCCTCTCACCGCGGTTCACGTTGCTCATGAAGTTGAAATTGTGGACAGAGACGTCTTGATTTTAGATGCACCAGAGCATGATGATTCCGGCGAGAAGCTTGTCTGGAGAAGCGTGGATGATAAAGTTTCTATCCCCGTCGATCCTACCAAACCAATTGACCCCAAGATTCTTGAATCGAAAGATCTGTGTGTTACGGGATACGCCTTGGCTAAATTCAAGGGCCAAGTTGCATTGCCCACTATTTATCGTTACACTTGGGTTTATGCTCGAGTTTCACCGAAACAGAAGGAAGAAATCCTTATGGGCCTTAAAGACCTTGGTTACTACACTCTCATGGCCGGTGACGGCACCAATGATGTTGGTGCCCTTAAGCAGGCTCATATTGGTGTTGCGCTATTGAACGGATCTCAGGACGATTTGAACAAGATTTCGGAGCATTACAGAAACACCAAGATGAAGGAGTTGTATGAAAAACAAGTTCAAATGATGCAACGATTCAACCAGCCATGCCCGCCCGTTCCTATTCTGATTGCACACCTTTATCCTCCAGGACCAACCAACCCACATTATGAGAAAGCGATGCTTAGAGAAATGGAACGAAAGGGAAATACACAGGCATTGGCTGAGGCTGCTGCCGCGCCAGCGACCCCAGCGGCCACTCCAGCAAATAATCAAGTCGCCGTACCTAACGGACAACAAAAGATGGCAAATATGGCTGAGAAATTCACACAGAGCATGATGGAGGCTGAAATGGACGACGAACCTCCAACTATCAAGCTTGGTGACGCGTCCGTAGCTGCTCCTTTCACAAGTAAGCTCAGCAACGTTATCGCCATCCCAAACATCATTCGACAAGGTCGCTGTACTTTGGTCGCAACAATCCAGATGTACAAGATTCTCGCACTTAACTGTCTTATCAGTGCATACAGTCTCAGTGTTCTTTACTTAGAAGGTATCAAGTTCGGAGATGGACAAGTTACCATCAGTGGTATGCTTATGAGTGTTTGCTTTTTGTCTATTTCGAGAGCGAAGTCCGTCGAAGGACTTTCCAAGGAACGTCCCCAGCCAAATATCTTCAACTTCTACATTATTGGATCTATTCTCGGACAATTTGCTATCCATATTGTCACTCTCATCTACATTGCACGGTTCTGCGATAAGATTGCTCCGTAAGCCACCCCTTTTTTTGTCTCCTGAACGAAGCTAACTTTTACTTAAGACGAGATGCCGAGATTGACCTCGAAGGAGAGTTCGCACCTTCTCTCTTGAACAGTGCCGTCTATCTTCTTCAACTCATACAGCAAATCTCGACATTTGCCATCAACTATCAAGGCCGACCCTTCCGTGAGGCACTATCAGGTGAGTTTATATTCAATCAGCTTACAGTGAAATTCGGCTAACCATGATCCTTTAGAAAACCGTGGTATGTACTGGGGTATTTTGGGAGTCTCGGGTATTGCATTCTCCTGCTCTACCGAATTCATACCCGAGATCAACGAGAAGATGCGCCTCGTGCCCTTCACCTCTGAATTCAAATGGACGATGACGACAGTTATGGTTATAGACTACGTTGGTTGCTTTGTGATTGAGAAGGTCCTCAAGGCTCTATTCAGTGACTACAAACCAAAGGATATTGCCATTCGACGACCTGATCAAATCGCCAAGGAGGAGAAGAGAGCTGCGGATAAGCTTGCTGAAGTGATCCGACTGGAAGAGGAGAAGGCGGCTAAGGCCATTGCAGAACTAGAGGAGAGACTGCGTGGTGTCAAAAGTCGCGCGTAATGCGTGGATATGGTGTACGATAGTTAATATATAGAGAACAGAATAGACTTTTGTTTGTGTTTATGAAGTATTGGTTTGAAGGCCTGGTGGATATAAGTGATGTTGAGGCTTGTGGATCTTACCATCCGTATATGATACTCCATCCGGGTTCTCATTCGCGGCAAAACCTTATTACAGTAACTGCCTCAATTTGATGAAAAGTTAAAGTTATTTATAGGTAGAGAATCAACTAGAACATCTAGAACATCTGCAATAATACATTACTTTATTCACACGGACCAAAGTTCCGAGTTATTTGCTTCTACACCCAGTAAACATTCATATGGCACGTCATTCATCGATGCCAAGGACGAGATAACCAAGCTGGAGCTCTCGGGTGCCATGGATATGAATGTGGGGTGTTGGTGTGAGACAAAGCGCAACGCAACGCGTCAATCATCTTATCTTCAACTTTTCGTTCATTTTCTATTCTCCCAAAATCTTCTTGAATTTGCGAATCAATTTGTCTACTCAACAGTTGTCAACCCAATCGCCCCAAGATGGTTCATTGGGCGAGGTTATTCGGCCTTGATGGCACGTAAGTTATGCCCCGTTACCAAGTACCAAGCTACAGTACCCCGCCCAGAATAACTTCCGTGCTTGCGTACTTGCCGCTGCGAAAAGAGCTCGAGCTGATTATTTGTTTGTTACGCTTGTTAGGGAAGATCGTCATTTCTGGTCTCAGGAAGCAAGAAGATGTATGTTTTATTCTTGGTTCTTGCTACTGCGACTACCTCGAAACTGCATGCTAATTGTTATCCTCAATAGTGTTGCCAATCCACCACGAAGAAGGAATTCCGTCTGCGATCCCGGCGGCCGAGGTTACGAAGGTTGCGCTGAGATTGAGATACCTGATTGAGGAGTGTGTGCCTTGTGAACTGGAGGAGAGCACGATTACACGCCCGCATAGCAGAATTATTACACCGAAGGTTATTAAAGCTGCTAAAGAGGCTGGTGGACCGGAATACGGAGCTTGTGTTGTCTATGCATTGCTGGTGAACAAGCGATGGTTTAAGAAGCAAGCTACCTTGGAGCTTTGGGATGCGGATCTACATAATGTGCGGGCGACGGCCTGTGAGGTGATTGCGAAGGCGCTGTAAGTGGTACCCCGTTTTGGTTGTGGCTGGAAACTAATAGGATATTGTAGTATCGAGGATGAAGATAGTACCGATTACCTCCTCCAAGATATCCTTCTCAAGCGATACTCCGTTATGATCGATGGCGAGCAGACACACCCAGCGAATGTTATTGAACGAGCGGTGGATTTACATGCACTCAGAGTTACCGGTTCATCAGGATACCAAAAATGTGTCAATTACCTCTGGAGAGGCTGGCTCGTCCAAGATGAAAACGATCCCTCCCGATTCGTAGACTACAAAAAGAAAGACAACACCAACTACTGGACCCACGTACACCCCGATCGAATGCGCGCACCCCTCTACCAAAATGCCACCCAAATTGTCATCTCTCTCATCTACCTCGGTCTCTACACTGGAGCTATCAATACCGTGAATCCTACGGGAGACTTGGACATCGTCGAGGTCTTCCTGTATATTTTCACCTTGGGTTTCTTGTGTGATGAGTTCTCCAAGGTTTATAAGGTGGGGCGGTTCTATATTGGGTTTTGGAATGTGTTCAATTTGATTCTTTATGGGCTTCTTACTACGAGTTTGGTTACGAGAATTATTGCTCTTGGCCATCCGATTGGGGAGGATAAGAGGGCGCATTTCAATGAGCTTAGTTACAACTTCTTGGGTAAGTCTGGCTTTTCCTTCAAATCAAGCACCACTACCTCTGGTATTGGCTCAATGGGAGTAATCTATACTAAGTTTGATAGCCTTCTCTGCCCCAATGTTCTGGATGAGATTACTGCTCTATCTTGACTCGATCCGTTTCTTCGGAGCAATGCTGGTGGTCTTGAAAGTCATGATGAAAGAGTCCCTCATTTTCTTTGCCCTCTTATTCGTCATTGTCATAGGATTCTTGCAAGCATTCGTAGGAATGGACAACGTTGATAACAATGCCGATGTAAGCTTCTCTTCCACTCTCTTATATTACTCAACTAACAAAAATCAGGCAACAATGTTCATCCTCCAATCCATGGCCAACGCTTTGATGGGCTCCCCCGACTTCAGCGGCTTCGACAACTTCGCGCCCCCCTTTGGAATAATCCTCTACTACATCTTCACATTCCTTATCATGGTCATTCTCCTCAACGTCCTGATAGCACTTTACAACTCGGCCTATGAAGACATAACCACCAACGCAATCGACGAATATATGGCACTCTTCGCTCAAAAAACCATGCAATTCGTCCGAGCACCCGACGAAAACGTTTTCATCGCCCCCCTCAACCTCATTGAAATCTTCTGTCTCATCCTCCCCTTCGAATGGTGGATGTCCCGCAAGGTCTACGCGAAACTCAATGATTACGTCATGGCTATCATCTATAGTCCACTTTTGTTCATCGCAGCGTATTTTGAGACCCGCAGTGCGATTGCGGTCAGAAGCAATCGGAAGAGAGGCGATGAGGACGATAGTACGATTGAGGAGTGGGAGCAGATGGCTGATATGTGTGATTTTGAGGGTGAGGGCTGGGTCAAGACGGTTAGGGATGTGAAGCCTGATGTGGAGAGGGATGCGGCTACTATTGAGGTTAGGAAGTTGAGAAGTGAGGTGGGGGAGCTGAAGGAGTTGATTGAGAAGCTTTTGAAGAGGGGCGAGGGGGAGAATGGTTCGTGAGGGGGGTTTGTTGATGGGACTGGCTGGTTTAGCGAGGGTGGTTTAGCGAGACGGTGTGTGTGAGATAGGGGCAAGGGAAGGAAGGGGAAAAATTGTGAACTGTAAATGAGTGATATGGATGTGGGAAATCTGGAAATTTAGCAGCGGTTGGGTTGGCGTCTTTAGGGCTTGCTTTCTTTACTTAATTATGGGTGGTGAAATCTGAGAAATGCGAAGCTTCTTTTGCCCTCTTTTTCTCAGCAAGATTGGTTGTTTTATGGTCTGGAGAAAGAAAGTCCCCTCATTACTCATCTACAGGTTATGTCTACATTATTACCGTCGTCCTAAACATCAAACAGAAAAAAAAGGGTCTACAAAACATTATTACCGTCGTCCTAAACATCAAAAAGAAAAAAAAGGTCTACAGAAACAACTCCCATTTCACCTATCTACTGTACAAAAAAAAAGGGGGACCCTGAAATCTCCCTTCCCATCATTCATTCCATCACCGCACCCATTCTATACCCAGTTTCAATAATAATAAAAAGAATCGCCCCATCTCATCATCAAAACGCCAAAGGTTGGTACAGCCCTCCATTTCATATCATCACACGCTCCCCTAGAAAGTAACAGTAGAAAAATGAAGAAGAAGAAGAAGAAGAACAAGGGGAAAAATGTAAGAAAGCGGGGGGCTGGCTGTCCTAGATGCATCGCTCAAAAGAACAAGATCGGAAGGTGAATCGAGCAGTAGTGAAAGAAAAACAACACAACATAACACAACACATCCCCACCAAGGTCAAGTCTCGAGAGACAAAGATAGAGAAATTAGTCTCTTCTACTCGACCTCCTACTCCCAAAAGGGTACGAAGAATGCGTACTCGTAGGCGACCCGAACGGTCTCGTTTCCGGCAGCCCAAGTTTAATCTCCCCCACTCGTCGCAACATGGCTTGCAACGCGATGCGGATCTCATTGCCCAAATCCCGGTTCAATAGATCCACGCACAGAGGATAGAAAACCTCGATATACTTCTCGAATCCATCGCGTGGGAAGTTCGTGTAGCCCTCCATAACATCGACCACCACTGGCCTCCAAGCGATGATGTTACGCTGTTGGGATTCCTCCTCTAATTCGACGAATCCCCGAATGATATCAGCGCATAGTGGTACGAGCGCTGCCTCCGTATCATCGCGGTTGCGTTTTCGCTCCTCGCCTTCGTCGTGGTACATACGGAGGAGAATGCTGACGTAGGTTGCTGCACTACCACTCTCTTGCTTCAGAAGATTAGGTGGTTGTTTCATAAAGCCCTCGCGCCAGAGACGCATACGGAGCTCCTTGTTCTCGTTGAATTTCTTAGCGAAGGAGAAACTCTTCTTGAGTAGTCCCATGAGACGAAGGAGTTCTGGACTGGGTATTTGAGCATATACAGCCTCATTGGAGAAAAGCTCATTGACTGTCTCAATCATGAGTAATTGAAGCACACATCGAGTGATAATCTTGTTGAAGAACCGTCTTCGAGCAGCAGTAACGACCACTGGCTGTTGTTGCAGCCCAGATTGAGGCTTGTAGTCCTCCAAGTCTGCTGGAGCCGCGCTCGTGGGCGTTTTTGCCTCGTCTTCATTCAGGCTCTCAGTATCTGAAGAAGCAATACCATTGATGGGACCACTAATCCTGAGAGATGTATCGTCTTGGTCAAGCTCTTCATGGGGCGAGGTAACTTCTGCTGAAGTTCCGGATGCAGTAGCAGCAGAAAACAGCTGGTAAGCGGTCGTTCTCTCAAACAACTGCACAAAGGCTCCCACTATCTTGGACCAGTGCTCGAGTTGGAACTTTGTTACATTCTGCAGGATGAGCTGCTGCAGACAATTACTTCCAATACGAGCAATTGTATCATTCTCTTGACATATACATAATGCCAAAAGATCCAAGAATCTATCGAGCATATATTCCAAAGATTCGAAATAATGAGTGAAAAGTGTGATCATGTTTCGGAGGGCTTGGATCATGGTGGTTGACAACCAAACAGACAGTTCTTCGTGGTTCAAAACATTTGACATCTCAGACTTCGATTTAAGTACCATGAAAATTGGATAAAGAAGCTGCCGCCAGAGAATGTCCCAGAAGTCCGACGGGAAGTCGCCACCATATCTGATGATTGACTCGAAGAGATAATTGAGAGCATTAGACCGAACCTCCAAATCCTCGCCAGTCATCAAAACGTCATGGAAGGCAAAAAGAACTGGGAACCAGAAAGCTTCTTCTTGGGTTGTCCGACTAGGCTGTTTAACCTCTGAAGTTCTTGTTGATCCGTCCGAGTTTGCAATGGACTTTTGAGATAACGGACATTCTGGTGTTTTAAGCATCTTGGGAATGATGGATTTGAGTGTCTCCATAGCCTGAAGTCCCTTCTTTTGGAAACGCATATTCTTGGAAAACTCCGTCAAGCACACAATCAAGTCAGCAAATGCGCCTTGAGATATCACCACACCAAATCTCGTCTTGTACACCTGGTTGACATTTTCAAAGGCCAAATTGACAATGCTCTCATAAGGCTCCCTAGCAGCAATTGTGAAGACACCAAACATGGTCCTCCATCCAGAACGAATGTTCTCACCCCGAGCTTGGATCATCTGGATCAAGCATCGCAGAGTCATATCCTTTACAGCAACGACGTTACTATTCGACATGACATACTCAAAAGGCTTCAGGAAATCTTTTTGAAATTTGAAACCAGGGAGTTCCTCAATTTCCATAAATCGCATAGATAATTGTCTGAGCGAATCCAAGGCGAAGAAGACGACGGCTGTATTGTTGTGGCATCCAACACGGTTGAAATGTTCTCCCAGAACAACCCAGATATTGGTCCATTCAAATCTGACACGGGTCATATTGTAGTAGCTGATCTCGACGAGCTTTTGAAGACTGTACGTGCGTGGTGATTCGTTTGAGCCGGAGCTTTTGATCTCTTCCCAACTCACTTCTGTCAAGGCCCTCACGAAGTGAACAATCGCCTCTCCAGAAAGATGCGCAGTGTTAGTAAAGATTCGATCAACTGCCTTGATAACTTCATCAGAGCGGCTTTCCAATGCGATTTCCATGGAATAACCTGTACCGGTGGGAGCTGGGCGTGGTTTTGGGCGGACAGATCTGGTGGACTGGCTCGATTTCCTTGATGCGTTCGTATCCTGCCTTGCGGGTACAATCCGAGCTTTCGATACGTCGGGAATAGACCCTTCATCAACACCTTCGGAGATCAGCTGTAATCGATCCAACTGACTCACACACATAAGTATGTCTCGCCATGACCCCTTCAGAAGGTTTCCCTCAGTCTGCGCAACCTCGAGGATAATTTTAAGTGCCTCGACATTCTTGGACATCATATCATGTGGATTGTTAAGGTTCGTAGCATTCTTCAACGCAGAGACAAAAGCCTCGCGAGCAGTCCCTAGATCAAAAAGACACGAAATACGGATTGCAAGCTTCATCCCTTCCATACACATCTTGATTATCTCGATATTGTGGGCGTTTTGCATTTGACCGGATAGGCCAGAGAAGAATGACATCCACGTCACATCAAACATAGGGCCAACATGTTTAAAAGAAGTGGCCGGTATGAACTTGCTAGGGCCAGACTTCGCAGCATTCTTTCGCTCTTTGCGGTATAGACTCTTGAAAAGCTGCTCGGATCTCATAGATATTTCCTCAGCATGTTTAGTATATGCCTCTCGTTGTAAGTCGCGACCGACGGTAGACAGTGCCTGACCTATACCTGCTGCGATTCCAGCAGACGGAGCTGCGCCCATCAAAGCTGCAGCCTCTCGTTCACTTTTCAGGACAATTTCGTCATTGAGAATTTCGTCATAAATTGCAATGAGATATTCGTCGGGAAGACTGGCACCATCGTTGATGCCTCTGTTGTTCTTGATAAATTCCTCCTGGGTCATTTTATGCTTGAAGTTTTTGTTATGCAGATCTGTATTCAGCATGATGACTGAGTAAGAGAGGACATAAGCAGTGTCTGCGTTTGCAAAGGCATTTGGATTGCCAGCAGCGTAATGATTGGCAAATTTCAACATGAATCGATCGATCTTTTGGGATTCTCCGGGCAGCCGGAAGGACTGTAGGAATTGCCTGAGGGCGTCTGTAAAGCGTCGTTTAGTAAAATCCATCGCATCCACAAATGCGTGCATAATTGCTATATTTTTGTCGTCTCCTTCACCAAGGAATTCTCCAAGTTGAGCTTTATCCAGACGCTCTTCCCTCAGTAGAAACTCAGCGATGTCCTCAGGACTGTCACTGGGAATAATTTTATCCGCTAGCAAAACCTTCAAACCGCGCTTTGGCTTAAAGTTGAACAACTTGACGGCATTGCTCACAGCAGTTTTCTTTTGCTTCTCTTTCTCGAGCTGTTCTGGATCGTCATCAATAACTGGCGTTGAGGGGGCAGGGGTATCCCCATTGGTGATTCTTGACGCGCTGTCGTTCCGTGAGGGGTCCAGTGAGTCTCGGATTTCTTCAGATGTGCGGTTATTGGAATCAGAATTTGTAACCTCAGCAATACCTTGCTGTGACCAATTGACGAGAGACCTTAGAGTTTCCACTAGGCAGTCCAAGGCTTGTCGTTTGATAATATACTCTTTCGGTATTTCGCCATCGGCGCTTTCATTTTGAGAGCTCATATGGGCTGTTGATAAAGATGGCGGCAGGATCCCCCGGGCCTGCCAATCGGCGCCATTCATGTTTCCTTTTGCCGCCTTCTCTTCATACTGTTGCTGGTGCAAAGGGCTGACCATGACAGCTTGACTTGAAGCCTTTGATAAATCTTCAATCAGTGTTTGAAATATGTTACTGTCAACATTCCCGTCACAGTCGTAGTTCAAATAGGTTTCTACTAAAGCACGAGGATCTGCACATAGTCTTTGAAGAATACCCATAAAGTATGCTTTTTGGCCAACAGTGGCCGTCCGCCTTTCTAACAAGGCTAAATAGATTTCGTTCAGAAAGACCTCGATTTCTTTCTGAGGTGTTGTTAGTACTGAAGTTCAGAAAATTGTGTGCATCACCAACCTTAAAGGGGGCTCGCATAAATTTCAACATGAGCCAGAAAATCTCGCAACAAACTTCAAAAACTCGGTCTACTGAGCTTGCTCCATTTCGAGTAATACTGAGGCATAAGTAAAACTTTATTGCCTGCAAAAAGTTGGTAGGTTCATTGCTTTTGCTGTTGGTAATGGTACATAAGGGAGATGTGAAGACGAGGATGTTATTATTGAGTAAAGTGTGAATCAGGTGAAGAGAAATGAGTTTTGATCGCATTGCCTGGCCTTTGAGATCGTATAGTTGGTCCCCCGCCAAAACTTTAGTACTCAGATTACAGAATGATCTGAAAACCAGGTAAGCATCTCTGATGTATACTTCATCCTCGGCTTCTTCCGAATCCATCCCGTCCTCGACAGTGCTTTCCGGTGGAGTTTGCCCAGATCCTGATCGAGGCGAAGAGAGTGCTGGCTTAACCTGGGTAACCATAGTAGGCCCTTCTCCCATCTGGGAATCATCGAAATCCTTCCGGTGCTCCAAATCTTTCAGTGTGAGTTTCGGTCCTTCCTCGTTAGATGAGCCCGATAGAGGTGTTTCCAGTACAACATCCTCCACTTCAGTAATGGCTGCGGCATCGGTGATTGATTCCGAGGCATCCACTGTATATTCGCTTCCATTACGTGTGTGTTTCCCAAGCTTCGATAAGCTCTGTCTGGCTTCCTTCATATGAATCCTGGTCTTTACCCGCTCAAAAACCGTCCCTACCATCTGCGTCAAGGTGCCTTGCGCCACTTGTTGATTGGCGCTACTTTTCGAGAGGAGGAAGACATTATAGACTTGTCGAACTGCTTTCAAAAGCCCAGCACCATGAACCACAATTTTATCGTTCAGCACAGCTGCCAGTAATGATTTGACAATTTGTAATTGTATTTCCACCGGCGTGGTCTCTCCCTGAAAACAGTCGCATATCGTATCGATCGCCCGTTCGATCAGAGGTTCTCGGGAAGCCTCCTTATCCGCATTTGGCGAGGATGGAACTGAGAAGTATGAATAACTTATCAGCTTACCAATGCAATCGAGGGCGGTTGTCGTCAAAGGTATGCTTCCAGATTTCGTAGCAGATTGTAAAGGGGTGAAAATGACCTCGGGGTCTGGGAGGTTCGGTTCTTGCTCCTTGATTTCTTTCAAAGCCTGTTGTACGGATTGCCCCAGCTCTTGCCTTTTCTGGGCCTCCTTTGAAGCTGCGATAGCTTCCAGCGCCGATACCACGAATACAATGGAGCTCATGGTGGCCGATTTCTGGCACCAGATCCCATTCGTCTCGTTCTCTTCCGGCTGTTGGGATTGTTGTTCTGGCCAAGTGGAAATGCCGTCAGTGCCGTAGCCTTTAGATTGTCTTGACTTTCTGAGTAAGGCTAAGTTGTGAGCTCCACGTCGCAAGAAAGGGTGTCAGCATTTGGAGGTTTAGCCGCGGATATCCCGGGAAGAGCTGGGATGTTCTGCGGGCCAAGCCTCAAATAACTTTCGGCTGACTTTCAGCCTTGTAAGTTTCCTGACCTCGTTGCAAAACACCATTCGATTCATTGGGACTTGCAAACATATTCTGTAGAGGAAACCACGGTCGCATTCTTGCCGCAACGAAATAACCAGACTTTTAGGCCAACGAATATCAAAATGGAGATTGCCTCCGACGATGAAGAAGCCAATGCCATGGCCCTCGCGATGGGATTCTCCAATTTTGGCACAAAACCTTCTGCGAAAAAGAGGAAGTTCAATCCCTCTACGGATGCATTTGTTGAAGGACAAGATCTCGAGAAGCTGGATCGCGGAGGCAAGAAAGGCAAAGGCACCGGGGGAAACATGATCCCAGTTGGAGTTCGCAAGGCAAGGATACCTTCACATGATGGGGCGGCTCTTGAGCAAGAAACTTTGGGCAAAGAGTCAGTTGGGAAAGTCGCACAAGGAGATATAGGGCGGCCCATTCCCAGTGCTCGAATGTCTCCAGAGAGGTCACTGTCTGATACTGAGGACGCTCCCAACTATGTGGACACAAGTCGACCTGCTCCAATTACTCGAAAGTCTCCCGAAAGATCAGATGAGGAGGGAGAAGACGGACCAAGATATATGGATACTAGCGAAGCTGCTCCCATTAACCAAAGATTCGAGGCTTTGAATACAGAAGACTGCATCTCACCGGCGCCATCAATAGCTACACCCAGTATTATCTCAATGCGATTACCCCCTCCAATAAATTCCCCGCCCGGGATTAATGAAACTACCATCCCATTTCAACCTCCTCCTCCAGGAGCCAGTATGTTTCCATCTTACACAACCGCGCACCAGCCTCCACCTGGGCTTTCTCAGCCCATCACCCAAATGTCACCTCCTCCAGGTTTATCAACAAACCATCCTCCAGGACCACCCCCCTCAAATTTCCGAGCTCCCTCTCCGTCCGAAAGTAGCTACTCAAATAAATCCGGGAACAACAGAGAGGGCTCTAAGCCTGGTGGTCGAAGAATATTCAACGAGAAATGGTACGTGGGTTATTATGACGTTGCGTTCAATCAGAATCCGTGGGAGGCGCTGGAGGCCGAAAAGGGATTAAGTAGTGTAGGTTCTTGGTTACCAAAACCCAATCAGAACGAAGGCCGTGTCTAATCGAAATTTTCGGCTGAAAAGGGGGGCGGGTGGATTAGCCGAGTAATTTTGAAGAGAAGAGCCGAAGAGCTGGCGTGGAAGATATATTATATACCCAGTCATCAACGCAAAAACGTGGCAAGAAAGAAGCTATTTGTAACAGTTTGATACTACACGACCTACTCGTCAAACCCATGCCACTCCTCATGTTTCGAATCCTCCAAGGTTTTCTGCCTAACCTGCTCAATCAACTTCCTCAATTCAAGCTCCTTCACCTTCTCCTCCTCGGTCATAGCCTCCAACCGTTCCGCCTCTCTCTTCCTCCTCTTCTTTTCTCTCCTCTCCTCCTTCAGATCTTGCTGTTCGTGCTTCTGACTCCATGCTTCCCTCTCCTTCCTCTTTTTCAGCATCTCTTCGCTGGGCACAAAAGGTCCTTTCGCCTTCTCCTCCTCCATCGCCAATTTCCTTGCCTTTTCCCGGGCTTTATCTTTATATGCGTATTCAGACATATTGAGTTTGATTCCCAAAGTCTTATCCCCCTCCCATTTCTTTAATTCTGGCATTTTTGGAAGACGTACTAGACCCCAGGCATTTCCTAGATCTGTCCAATCCAGTTCCGAGATTTGGAAGATACTATTGGCTTGGTGTTTCGAGTAGGCTTGTACCCAACTCACGAAGGCACGTTGGCCCTTGTCGTATAATGCTCGGTCTGCTAAAACTTCTGATCGCATTTTTGCTGTGGTTATTTTTGCGTCACTATCTGTGACAGTAATTGATGGTTTTGTGAGAGGCTCGATGGGGGTTTTGCGGATTTCGAGGAACTGGACATAGTCTTCTTCGGTTCCAGGTTGGAGAAAAATGACACTGAGTCCGCGACGACCTGCACGACCCGCTCGACCACATCTGTGAAGAAATACCTTTGGATCTGATGGAGGATCGATTTGAACAACAAGGTCCACCTGTGGGATATCCAGTCCTCTTGCGGCTACATCAGTCGTGAGTAGTATTGTTGGTGTTACACAGGTAATATACTTTGCGAAATTCTTTTGTCGTACATTTGGAGGATGTTTTCCATGTAAGGGTATTAGGGAGAACTTCTCTGATAATAACACTCCGAGAATGGTTTGGAAATAATCGACTGCTGCGCAAGTTGAGAGGTAGATGATGCTCTTTTGCGGTGTAGGTGACAATTGGTCGAGCAACGAAAGTAAGGCTGGAAATTTATGGCTCGCTGGGGTAGTTAGGTAAGTCATTTGTAGACTTGCTGGTGTTCTTTTGTCTTCTCCATTTGCGCTTTTGACTTTGACTGCAATCTTCACAGGGTTTCTAAGACCAACTCGAATGATCTCTCCAACTGCCTCGCTAACACTGGCACTAAACAACCCGGTCCTTCTCTGCTTTGGTAATCTGCCGAGTATTTTCTGTAAATCATCCTTGAATCCCAAATCTAACAGTCGGTCGGCTTCGTCCAACACGAGGACTTCGAATGACGACTGCGGACAGTGTACATGGGGTGAAGAGAGGAGTTCTAACAGTCTTCCAGGCGTAGAAATTAAAAGATTTGGGCTATTTTTGAGAAATCTGCTGAGATCCTGGGCTGGAGTTGTAGTTCCGCCCAAGAGTAGTTGAGGTACAACAGTATGACCATGAAGCTTCCGCTTCACCCCTTCTTCTAGTGGCTTCAATGCCTCTGCCGATGCCTCGTGAAATGCCAGTAAGGAAAGAAGTACGGAATGTATCTGAGTTGCTAATTCTCGGGTTGGCGAAACGATGATTGCGCCGACGTGATGTTTCTTGAGAGGCTCATCTAGTCGCAACAGCTTTTGTACTACAGGAATTAGGAATGCCATAGTTTTTCCACTTCCAGTAACAGCCTAGTCCCAATTAGTACATGGCAGAATGATCAATTAGGGTGACGGAGATATATTACCTCGACGACAACATCTTTGTTGCCCATGAAGAGGGGAATTGTCGAGGCTTGAACTGGAGTCATTTTCGCAAACCCCATGGCAGTAATGGCGTCGATTATCCATTCTGCCAATGGGGGAGTCAAGGCATCCCAGGCCCGCGGGTCCTTTTTAAGTTCAGTGGTTGGTGCCATGATGTTGAAGCTATTCAAAATCTATGTTGTCGCAAAGAATTTGTTCCTGTTCCACCAAAAAGTTTCCGTCGCGATTGCAAGGTACCCGTGGATCTTATCGCCGATCACGGAACAACACGGGCCGGTCATCGGATGGAAGATCCACTAAGTTCCAACCCAACAAGCCAATGAACGTTAGTCGGGCTTCGAAGCTCAACGCTTGCCAGAACTTTTAGCTTCCCGACAATTTCCAAAAACCACCTGCATTCCCATCTCATCATCCACCTCTTCTTTCTTCTTCGAAATTCCGGTGTTGTGATATTGCGCCTCCACGACTTCCAATTGTCTGGATTTCTGGAGCCTCTTCACGCTCTTTCTGTTTCTTATCCTTCTTCTTCTTTTGCCCCTCCAGCTTCCGAAAATGTTCTCCGCCGTGTTGAGAAGGCGCGCCCTTCAATCCACTCCCATCTCCTACCAATTCGCACGATGCTATGCCGCAAAGTCGTTTCCTCCCCATACGGTGGTGACGATGCCCGCCCTGTCTCCCACCATGACGGCAGGTAACATCGGATCGTGGCAGAAGAAGGTTGGAGATGCGATTTCTCCCGGTGACGTGTTGGTTGAGATTGAGACGGACAAGGCACAGATGGACTTTGAGTTTCAAGAGGAGGGTGTTCTTGCAAAGATCTTGAAAGATTCAGGAACCAAGGATGTGGCTGTCGGTAACGTATGTATTAGCATGAGGTTGGGGCTCAATTGGACTTTCTAACTTTGTACAGCCAATCGCAGTCATGATCGAGGAGGGCGAGGATGCGTCCGCTTTCGAGTCCTTTTCGCTCGCAGATGCTGGAGGAGAGAAATCCGCCCCAGCACCACCAAAGGAAGAGGCTAGCCAGTCTTCTGAGCCAGCAGGTACCGGCTCTGGTACTGCCCCACCAAAATCCGAGCCTGCGCCAGTTCCTGAAGAGACAGAATCAAGCGGTGGCAGATTACAACCAGCTCTGGAAAGACAACCAAATGCAAGCGCTGCAGCTGTTAGACTCGCAATTGATACTGGCGTCAAAATTGCAGGATTGAAGGGTACTGGAACTGGTGGTCAAGTTACAGAGTCCGATGTCAAGAAGGCCTCTTCTGGACAGAGCACCTCTGGATCATCATCCGCACCAGCGGCATCATACACCGACAGCCCTATTACCTCAATGCGAAAGACAATTGCCAACCGCCTTACCGAATCATGGAACCAGAACCCCCACTACTTCGTCGCATCTACTCTCTCCGTTACCAAGCTTCTTAAGCTCAGACAAGCTCTCAATGCCTCTGCAGATGGACAATACAAGCTTTCAGTCAACGATTTCTTGATCAAGGCTTGCGCTGTTGCTTGCAAGAAGGTCCCAGCTGTCAACTCTAGCTGGAGAGACGGTTTCATCCGACAATTCAACAACGTCGATATCTCCGTAAGTTCCCGGCCTGCCCCATAAATCCCCAACTTCCTAACTTAGTCTCATAGGTCGCTGTTGCCACCCCAGTCGGACTCATGACCCCGATTGTTAAGTCTGTCGAAGGTCTTGGTCTTTCATCTATCTCAGCACAAGTTAAAGATCTCGGCAAGCGTGCCCGTGATGGCAAGCTCAAGCCAGAGGAATACCAAGGAGGAACTTTCACTATCAGCAACATGGGAATGAACTCTGCGATTGATCGTTTCACGGCCGTTGTTAACCCACCACAAGCCGGTATCTTGGCCGTCGGTACTACCAAGAAGGTTGCAATCCCAGTTGAGACTGAGGAGGGTACTTCATTAGAGTGGGACGACCAGATTGTTGTCACTGCAAGCTTCGACCACAAGGTCGTTGACGGAGCCGTTGGTGGTGAGTGGGTTAAGGAGTTCAAGAAGGTCGTAGAGAACCCACTCGAGTTATTGCTGTAATTAGAGATCTAAGGGAAAGGTGGGAGTGGGGAAAATCGTGGTTGAAAATCATAAGCCGCGGGATGTAACGATGAGATTAGAGAGATTCCCCATGTAACATTGTAAAATGACCCTTTTTTTCGCGATGCATAATGTTTGCAACGAAGGAAATGGCTTTTTTCTCATATGTTTAATAACTTATTTTTTGATCTTTTTTTGTCTGGGTTCTTGGTGGCTTTTACGTGGTTTCCTGGAGATGTTTGAAGAGATATATCATACTATATTCAACTCACTTATCTACCTATCCCTTGGGAGTATGAAACTGTCCTTGAAGCACAGTATAGTACACAACATATAGGTAGTATTAAACGTTCCTCCGAGCTTCACACCAAAGCCACTAGATTAACTTTCTTTACTAGCTATATCTCCCCACACATTCCCACCCTGTTTAGAAGAAACGATATCTAGATACAAGATATGTTTCATTTCCACAAGCTCAAAGTATACGTTAGCTCCCAAAACCGACGGTTCGCTTAGCTCGTTCCGGTGTGAAAAATAAGAGAAACGTGACGTAAGAGAAGGGGATAGACTATTTCTTCCGTCTAGAAACTAAGTTGAAAATTTGATACTTGGTAGATAGGCTATTTCTAGTCGAGTGTAGATGTAAATGATTATTTTATGGAAATGGACTTTCTTTTGTTGTTGGGGGATTGGGATGGGGTTGGATTAGCGCGTAATGTGATTTTATGTGGATTAGACAACTATACTTTATTGAGATCAAGATCGAGATTGAGATGTGAGGGATGTCGGTTTTATACAATTTGTTACTAGTATTACTACTTCCAATTAACGTTGTCAGACAAAGACAATACGAAAGGTGGATGATACGATACTACTGCTACAAGTTAGTCCTGAGCGGCTTAGCCCCTGCTTTTGCACAAGAAATCGATATTCCTTCTTAGCATTCCACAGTTCTACTACTACGAAGCTCAACTCCTTGCTAGTCACCGAACGAGCAGGATAGTAAAAGCAAAGTTAGTATCGGACGGAGGGGAAGAGGGGGCTAGGTATTAGTCAATTCCGGATCCAGGCTACCGTTAAGGTGGTGACGAAGTCGAACTACGATGAAACGAGATTCGGCATATGTTCGTTCTTGGATCAAGCTCGTAATCTTACATTTTGATACTCTCCTACCCACCTGCTATAGGCTGCAAGTTAACCTGATCTTGCGCTATAGAACTACAACTCCCACTGCTTAAGCAAGATATTGACTCATGCCAACACCCATCGAAATTAATTCCGACATTAGAATGAGAAGAGAAAATCCATATATCCATTTTCTCAACTCGTCGTTAGTGTATGTATATATCTATGTATGTACAGTACAGGACTTATTTAATTCATGAAAAAGATGCGTGTTTGAAAAGAAAAATACAATTATCAAGACTACAGCTTTTCCACTCCTCCCTTTCCATGGAAGAGTGCTAACTCCATCGTCAGCCATGCTTTTACGAACTATCACGAGTACCTCCCCCCTGCTAGCTTCATCACTCCATCACTCCATCACTCCATCACTCCATCACTCCATCACTCCATCACTCCATCACTCCATCACTTCCATGCTTCCACACATTCTAAAGAGAAAAGAAAACAAAAGCCCGCCTGCCTCTCGAGAACCCAGGAACCCATGATTCAAAGAGCTCAGAAGTGTAGGGAAAATGCAAAAAGAGAAAACAAGAACAAGACAAGACGAGGCTCAAATGGGTATCTCGAGCAAATTCCCAACCCCAACACAAATATCAGCTTCCAATCTATTCACTCAATATCCAAGTTGGCTGGCTCTAATTTATTGTGTTGAAACAATAGAGAAGTCTGAGGCGATCTAGAGTTTATCCGTTGTAGGCGAGGTGTTCCCATTTTGGGGTGTAGAAGTGCCTCTGGATCTCGACATACTGTACGGAGCCTACAAACAAGACATTAGCATCTCCTTTCCTTTCCCGCCGAATGTCATCAAATCCTCAATTGAGACCGAGACTGAAAGGAAGGAGAACCAAAACTTACCAAAACCGCCTTAGCATTACAAATTCTCCAAGCCATCTTCCTCACACACCCATCCGCAAGCACAACTCCGGGCGCAAACTCAACCCCAAACATCTGAAGAACCACATAAACCACGCGTCTAGCATACTTCGGTTCTCTCTCAACCAGTGGGCCAAAGGGCTCATCTACACTATTAGGGGCCACATCCGGATCGCGATCAAAGCAGTTCCTCACTACAGGTAACAGTGCATTCTCAACCGCGGTACGGATAAGATAATTCACATCTTGCGAAGTACTGAGCGGGACATCATCTTCATCGAAACGCGAGATGCGAATTTCAAAGGGAAGAGAAATTGACATGACGTTATGTTTTCCATCGTGGTGGTAGCGGAATTCGAAGACGCCCGAGGTCCAGAAGAGTTTGTCGCCTTCGAAGACCATTTCACCTTGTGCGTAGTCATGGGTTGAGCCGTCTTTTCGGTCTTTGCCAGAGATGATTTGATTTGAGATGAGGATTCCTTCGTCGGCTGGAGAGAATTCGTATTCATTTGGGACAGTGGCTACCCATCGGCCAGCCGAGGAGAGACGAGTAACTTCTCGTGAGGCGTTGTCGGCTACCATGTAGAGTCCTACCCAATCTTTGGGACTGTGGTTCACAGGAGCTGTCCATTTTACTTTGATAGGGGCTCCATAGTCGAACATGAGAGGTTTGAATTGATCGGTTCTCCCCTTTTCGCTTGAGGGATCATTGTGTGGTGCTGTTGTAGACGTGGTGCCTTCAATGGAAATAGAATAATCTATAGGATCGAAACCGGCCAAATCTGGAGCTAGGCGAGTCAAGGTAAGACGAGCAGGGTATTGACTGAAGAGAGCAGTGGTGTCTCGGACAATAGTCGAAACACCAGCTGTGAATTTTGGTCTTGCAGCTTCTAGGAAATCCTCAACAAAGTTACCTGTCTCACCGAGAACTTTGTCTACACTTCCCTGCCATTTTTGCAATGGTGGTGGTAGAGATCGTCGAATACTCTTTGTGAGACCAGCTTCTGCTCGTAGAGCTCGTCCGTATAGCTTTTGCATGTGGGGCTTCTCCACGAATTGGATAAACCCCAGCGTAAGTAGATGACTGAACAAGGCCAGAAAGAAAATAGCCTTGCTTCTGGTAATCAAAACCGCACCCCAGACACCAGCCAGTCCGATAAAACGTTCGGGATTATTCAAATAACGGTAAATACCACTATACGTCAATTTTGGAGCTTGGTTAAAGAAGAAATCCCCAAAGAACCAGCCGAATTCTCCGAGGGATTCGTAGATACTAAAAGATGTCCATAATTGCAGAGCTACAAGACCAGTTCCGACAATGTGTTTCAAAAGCACGAAACCGTAACCCCAATCTTCGGGCAGGGAGTACATTTTCCATGCGGCCGCAATGAAACTGGCGTAGCACATGGTCATGCTTAGGTGATACATGCCTTTCCATTGTCTCCAGGCTTCATCGGTACTTTCGCCGTACTTGACGAAATGCCTAGTCCACATCTTCTGGTTTGATTGAGCATGAAGAATCAGTCCTAGGCCACCGGTGTGCCAAATACGCCAGGCAAATGCATTTAAGACAAACATTGTCTGGAAAAAACGAGTATTTGGGGACCAGAGAGTGACTAGAAGAACGTATCCTTGGAGGAGAATAACGGACAAGTCGGTGATTCTGAAAAGATCGATATTTGTGATACCCATTAAGTTGTGGGTTTGAATTGGTTGCGTTGGGACTGCTGGAGCAGGAGATGGAAATTCCGGGAGCTCATAGTATTCGATGCCCTCTCTACGAGCCGCTGAGGCATTTGCACGGTCAATGTCGCGTTGGCTTGGTTTGTCTTCTCGTTTGCGAGGTGGCGGAGGATTGTAGGTCTTTTCAATATGTGGATTCTCGACATATACGAGGAAAGCGAATTGGGTTGCGTGAGCAATAATCGAAATGAATAGGACGTTATAACTTGCTGCCATCAACGAAATGCCGTAGTAGCCTGCATATCCCACCGAGTACATTGGATGAGGGGCCATTTCAAATACCCCATCAAAGGTTAGTTCCTGATCAATGAGATAGAAGAAATCGCCCCAATACCACGCATAGTCCTTGACTACACGATGGGCATCCAGTTTGACCCAAAGGTTGAAGACCACTAGAATAATTCCCGTCACCCAGCGAGCTACAGATAACCCCCACCCCTCACCAACCGGTCGCCCCCCACAAGCTATAGCAAAGAGACAATATGACACAAAGTCACACATCAAAATGAGATCCACCACTCTGCGGAACACCAACCATGTATTATACTCGATCGGTGCCTCCTCAAACTTGTAGTCCTCGGGGATTTTGGTTTCCAGTTCCTTTTTAATGAGGTAGTACAGCCATGGACGTGGGTTTTTTCCTGTGGCCGGGTTCTCGAAGAGGTTCCATTTTTTGGCCCACGAAATGAGGCGCTTATGGTTGGATTGTATGTGGAGAAGCCATCCGATGCCTACGTTATAACAACCTCTCCAGAACAGAAAGATAACAGCAAAGACTGGCCGTTTGAGGGACCACGGAAGCAGGTAGAGGGTTAGGATGTGCAGTACGAGTACCCCGAGGACAACGACATCAGATAGGTTCTTGGGTTGTCGAGGGTCGAGTAACTGCGAGACCATGTCATGGGTTTGGGGGACAGTGAAGACTAGACGTGGTTAGCAGTTTATTTCCCGTCGGTGGAAGGAATACTGTTAGTATACTTGGACTCACTGGTTCCATTTGGAGTTCTGCCAAAGGTCTTCTTGGACTTCTCGACCTCGGATTCTGCGGGAGAGCCGGGTACGCTGCTGCTGGCACTAGAGTCAATTTTGTCTTGTTGGAATTGTACATTTCGTTCTCTGAGGCCATCTGGCTCTAGATGAGAGGCCATATTGTGGTTTCTCTGTGGGTTCTGTGTTGAAACAGAGTCCCACGTTCAATGTTGTTGTATAGGTGTTGAGTTAAGTGGCTTGTCGTTGGTCCCTATGTTTCTTTGAGGCCTGGACTGCACCATGTGCCGATCTCGAGGGTTAAGAGTTCTTGTCTGGGGCGGTAGAACTCTGGAACCTGTTGGTGAGTCGAAGATCTGGGTCGTGCCATTTGTCCGCAGGGGGCAGGTGCAGCGTGGTTTTTCTTGTACTGACTGGTCTGGGTCTGGGTGAATGTGGGAAGTGGAGTCACGATGTCTGGTTCTCACTGGTTTTTCGTACGGAACCTCCCCCGCGAGCCTCGCTCCCCAATGCTCCCTCGCTTACGCACAATTAAACATTCCCCAATGATCGGATAAAGTGTATTTACAGCCTCTTTCGGAGTCTTTCCTGGCTGCCTGGCCTCTACGTAATGCACCTGTCTACAAACATTACCCATCTTCTCGCGTCATAGTTGAGCTGTCGACTTTTTCGCTTCGATGTCGCTATTTTCTAGGGCAAAGAGGGGAAGGGGTAGGCCTTCTAGCTAGGTATCTGGTGGCAGTACACGGCGAAGAACACCAATTTGGTGACTGTTCTCTATTATTGATTAACTCAACCTATTCGCAATCTGCACAGCTGATGTCTCATGGTCGCAAACTGCCAGCGCACGCGATCTTTATCCCTCTTGGTTCTCGGCTTGAAAACAACCAGGAATTCGGCTTGTGACAGAGGAGTCCCGGAGAAAAAATCCGACCACCAGGACCAACGCCATTACAGTACGAGTACCGAGTTGTATAAAAGTCTTATACGGACCGAGTGGCAGCTTCTACCCCTCCTTCATGAGAGTCGCCGTAAATATCTCTCAATTAATTACTGGTAGATAAAGTGGCATGATAAGAAAGTGCCCAAAACAGCTCAAAATAACTTTTACTAAACTACATTATTTCAAGTTTTCAACGACATCAAGAAGTAGTGACCGCTACTTTGGTAATTCCAAGCTTCATGGCGAGACAGAACCCCCACCTCCCCATGCTCCATGGACAACCCCTCCCCCACCTCCCCATCAAAACTTACCCATCCCCTCAAAATGCTTCATCCCTTCAACCTCACGCAACCATCCCACCCGATCCTTGGTAAACTGCTCAAAATCGGGTCGTAGCTTCGTCTCATGAAGAGAGAAATCATCTACTGTACCGATACGCAAGAAACTAACTCCTGGAAATGCCTCGCCTACTCGGTACATGAGGGTACCACAGGTATTACAAAAGTAGTTGGTCATTTTCTTGCCTGAGCCGATGGTCTTTGCTTGACCCCATGATTTGAGGTTTTCTTGGCCGCGGAGGTGTTTGATGTATCCGGAGGGCTGTTAGCTTGGGGTCTGTGTTTTGTTGGCTTTTTATACAGAGTAAGGGGGTCTTACTTGTCGTCCACGGTAAAGTTGGATGCAAACATTGAGGCGGTTATCTTTCTACAGTCTGTACAGTTACAGACGAAGCTTCCGACTAGGCCAGGACCTTGGACTGGCTACAATTGTGTTAGTCTGTGGAAAGGTGACTTCTAGAGAAAGGGACTTACAAACGACAATTGTACAGTACCACAGAAGCAGGTAGCTGTTGCTTCCTCTTCGTTGGACCAACCATCACCGGAAATATTGTTATGAGGGATATATGGCTTCGACTTATCTGCAGCGGCGGCAGACATGATAAATTACTTTCAGGGATTTGATAGTTTGAAAGACTTGGGAGTCAGGCTATTCACTATCAAACTGTTGAAGAGAGCATGTCGGATTTTAACACAAAAGCCATTGTTTATATATCCTTAGATTGAATCTTGTAAGCCATTTGCATCGAAATTGAGTGAATACTGCATGTATCGTCATAAGTTCCTGATTTCTCATTATTATCACGAGTATCGGTCTTTAAAGCCAAGTTGGACTTATTCACGGCATATCAACAACATAAAACCGAAGAATATCAGTAATGGCTCATTTTGGCAATTTCTACTTGCGGTATGATTTCCTGTTTAGGAAACCCCACCTTAGAAACGAGTGATGAATGATTGGTTGGGTTGTAACACTAGTACAGCGCTTACAAAAAATGGATGCTTTGTAAACATTCCGAGCCGACTCCGGAGGGGCATCACTTTTTTTAATGTCACAACCACAACTCTGCGAAGATCAACCTTCTTCCTCGCAGACACAGAATTCACACTCACACAGATCTTATTATGACGCCTTCCCTCGAAGCCCCCGATAATGTCGAGGATGTCCTCTCCAACCCTCTAAAAGCTGCTCCTAAGCTCGTCGCCCCTGAGCCAGAACACTGTCCAGGCCCTGAATCCGAAGCAGCTGGCAAAGCCGACTCCTGCGCCGGCTGTCCCAACCAAGCAATCTGCGCTTCCGCGCCCAAAGGACCAGATCCCGATATTCCAGTAATTACTGCGCGTTTGTCCGGGATCAAACATAAAGTCCTGATCTTATCGGGCAAAGGCGGGGTGGGGAAGAGTACGTTCACGTCTCTGCTGGCACATGCTTTCGCGACCAATCCGGATAACACGGTGGGCATTATGGATACGGATATATGTGGACCGAGTATACCAAAGATGATGGGGGTAGAAAATGAGACTATACATGTTAGTGGTGCGGGGTGGAGTCCCGTCTGGGTTCTGGAAAATTTGGGGGTCATGAGTGTGCAGTTCATGCTGCCGAATCGGGATGATGCTGTTATCTGGAGGGGACCGAAGAAGAATGGGTTAATAAAACAGTTTTTGAAGGATGTGGAATGGGGGGATATGGATTTCTTGCTGGTTGATACGCCGCCTGGGACGAGCGATGAACATCTCAGTGTCAATTCTTTCTTAAAGGAGAGCGGGGTTGATGGAGCTGTGGTTCTCACTACCCCGCAGGAAGTCGCCCTACTCGACGTACGAAAGGAAATCGACTTTTGTCGAAAGGCGGGGATCAAAATCCTGGGTATCGTGGAGAATATGTCGGGATTCGTTTGTCCCAAGTGTACACATGAAAGCCAAATCTTTCAGGCAACGACTGGAGGAGCGAGAGGGTTGGCAAAGGAGATGAACATTCCATTCCTCGGTGCTGTACCTCTCGATCCTCGCATCGGCATGGCCTCGGATTACGGAGAGAGTTTCTTCGATTCGTGGCCGGATAGTCCAGCATGTACGGCATTGAAGAGTGTGGTGAGAAGAGTTGGAGAGGAGATGGGTCTCAAAGCCGAAGTCGTCTTACCAGAAGACTGAAAAGTTTCAGCTCAACGGAAATAGATCTGGGCCTCGAAAGTCATCTCGAGCCACCTACACCAGTTTCGAGGGGGCATTTACACGGCAGTCATGCTATAGTTGGCATGAGAGAGGCGATTATGGTGCTTTCCTGCACATAATATACCAGAAGACCATGAGAGTCGAGAGCAAAGAACTGGAAAAGGCATCACCTCTCATGCTGAGACAGGACAATCTTCCAATAGAAAGGTGTTCGTCCGAAATATATTATCAGAGTATCGAATAGGCTTCATTTATTATACCAAGGAAGAAGCCAGAAGTAGATAAGGACATACATGGTCCCGGAAACAGCTTTCTGAGGACAAATAAATAGCATATATACCAACCATAATTGAGTCTATTTTTCAAGATGCCATCTCTCTATATTTCACGATGATCAACACCATATAAACTCTCTTCCTATCTAATCTCAAAATCATAGATCATTACTGAACTCGCTCAAGCACGGACGATTTTCCCTAATAGATCTGCTACGATCTGCTACGATCTACTTTGTACCGCTCCTCACTTACCGAGTACCTCAATGTGAGCATCCTCTTCCTTGATTTTTAAGATTTCTTGCCATGCTTTACGTATCCTGATTAACCGACCCAATTTGTTCCGTGCCGCACCCTACCAAAAATCGGCAACACCGTCACTTTTATATATACATATTTATTTATTAATTGATAAGATGCGATCGTTAAGGGCTTAAGGCATTATCGAGGAATAGAATAGACAATTTTAATTGGCGTTACTATATAACAAAAAGTACAGTAAATAAGTGTGGTGGTTGGTGGTATAGGTCTCGAAACAAATTGGGGTCGGTTAATCAGGATACGTACCTTAAAGTCATGGCGGCAAACCCGGATTTCCCATTTACGATGTGCAACAATTCAACCAAAAATGTCTATTCTTGGACGATGAAGGGATAAATTCAGGGTTCGCCAAGACCTGGATTTTCGGAGTTGGGTGCGATGTGCAACGGATTTTCAATCCAATGTCACCTGGGCATGGATGTTCAACGCCCGCAGCGGGGGATTGAAACTTGGAGATCCGGAGGCGAATGCGATGTGCAACGATTTTCTTTTTTCAATACATGTAGGTGGGTGGCTTGGATTGGATTGGATCTTCAGCGCCACTGCTACGCAGCTATGCAGCGGGGAATTGGAAGTCGATTTCCGAACTGCGATTGCGATGTGCAACGATTTTTTCACAGCGTCGTAGCTACGCAGCGGGGGATTGAAACTTGCATTTCCGGACTGCGAATGCGATGTGCAACGATTTTATTGATGAATGTCTTGGATTTTCAGCGTCGCAGTGGGGGAGGGGAAACTTGCGACTGAACTGCGATGCGATATGCAACAATCATTATCAAAACATCTCGAAGGACACCTTTCTTGGAAGATCACGGCGTATACCCGTCGTCGTTTCCTGAATCTCCCATCCTTCTAGGATCCGTGTGGGTGTTCAAAAACTTGTATTTCTCAACTGCGATGTGCAACAATTCTCAAGAACAATGTTTTTGATCGTCAGCTACTCTACTCGTACCGGTATTTGGAATCAAAAGGAAGGGAGGATGGATGGGGATTCTCTATCAGCCTATCCATCCGAGCCCATCCTATTCTTTTGACGTCGTTTCTTATTATTTCACTCGCAAAAACTTGTATTCTCGAATTGCGATATGCAACAATAAATGAGAATGTCTTAGATATCTGGATTGAAAACCTGCATTTTCCATTGTTCCATGATGATGGACATGATGATGGGCATGATGATGGGCATGATGATGGGCATGATGATGGGCATTTGAAATCCCATTCGGCGTGGGCATGATGATGGACATTTGAAATCCCATTCGGCGCAGTCGCGCAGTTACGCAGTTCTTGAAATTCCCATCATCTGCTGCGCTGCGCCTGCCCAATGGTTTTGGTTTACTGGGTTTAAAACTTGTATTTTTTAATTGCGATGTGCAACGGAAAAGAAAACGAGAATTAATCTTTTAAAATGTCTCGGAGTTTGGGTCCGTCGGGTAATAGCCTTATGGTTTTGGTGATGATTGATTTTTCTTGTTTGGGAAAGTGGGATGGTAGATGGGATTGTGGATTTTCCTGGTCTGGCGTGGTCTGGATCTTGATGATGTTTGGTGTTGAGGTGTGAGTGTGGGTGGAAAACAGGTTTCTTACTACTGTAGATGCAGGGGAGCGGAGGGTTTCTTCCGTGGGGAAGAGGGGGCGCGACGTCGTAGCATTCGTTTATGCCAAGAAATTCGATACCCCTTGAGGTCGTTCCCACATATGTACTGTACTCGTACGTGACATAAGTGTGTACCAAATGTACGGGTAATTGTTCAGATTTACAGTTGGCATATAGAGATAATGATCAAACTTGTTCCTCAACCTGTTCAAGCATATTCCTCAAGCCAGCGTTCGAACAACTTACCTATAGCTAACTACACAATTCTACTCGAGTACTGTACTAATTGCCTTTAGTCGGGTAAAATATAAATACGTAGTTCTAATAAGTTTCTTCACTATAGTCATTGCTACCTTTACCTCTAGTGCTTTCCCATAGGAAGCAAGTGTTCGTAATACTATTTACATTGCTTCGCTTCTGACAAGATAACTAACGCGTATTATGGTTTAGTGAAATTTGTGTCGAAAACTGCGTGGCAGAAAAAACTAATTGTGGATCATCTCTAAACGCCTTCTGCCACCAGCAGTATGCTGGTGCCGCCACAAAATGTTAACATTGTGATTAATCCAACATGTAAAAGAAGCAAGAGCCACAAGAGAAGATGGGAGTAGTTGTGGAAGTGAGTGGATAGGAATAAGCGAGCGAAACATATACTCAGGTACTGGATAGTGCAGTGGACTAAACAATAATGACCATCTAGCCCCAACATTCTTCTGGTGACCTACGCAGGGAGTTCATTCAAATATGGAAGACAATACATTTTCATGATTCTAAAAACTCCTATAACTTCTCTATTCTACTAACCTTGTAATTTGTCCTATATATAGCCCGATCTACTGTAGTAATGCGTCGTCGAGGGGGGTTGGGTATGGTGTTACGCGAGGGAGGGAAGAGCAACATCCCAGGGGAACCAGGAGTGATGTGTGTTATTCGATATCTAGGTAATTGAGTATTTTGGATTTCTTTTCTCACCAGATATTCGTGCACCTGTTTGTTTGTAAATCAAATCAAAGCCATGAATCGCATGGGTGCTGTATTTTATCTCCAATTGCTCTCGAGGAACCAATTCATATCAACGTATGCTGAAGTAAAGAAACCTCCTTCAACTCATACGCCACTCCTACAGCCGAATTCATTTGTAGTTAGAGAATAATGCGTGAATATGACTTCAAATTACCATCAATTGGTCACTCAATATTGTTGCGATATATTCCACCTTCACATTCACCATCACTATCACCTCCAGCCCTAACCCCACCAGCCACCCACACAAAACACCCTCACTGTCCTTTAACACCCTAAATAAGAAACCTCCTATCACATCAGAATCATAGTGGGCTACTGGGGCAGTGGGAATTGGGGGTAGTCAAGTGGATAAGATTTCAAAAAGACCGGTTCATAAAAGTACGATCGCTTGCGATCGCGCTACCCGTCAGTGTTGTATGATACGTTGTGCGACCTTTACCTACGGAGGTACCCTTGACTATATGATTCATTTTTTGCTTTTTTTTTTTTTTTTTGCTTGCTAATACTTTTTGGTGTTGTTGTAGTTGTAGGTGAGGAAGGTTGTTGGTAGTCTTTTGTGTGTTTGCCGAGATTTGAGGCTTGGCAGGGGTGAATGTTGTAGAGTGACGATAAGTACGGATTGCAAATAGAAGCTCTCTTCGAAAAGTCCTTGTTATTGGCGAAAGCGGGTACTCCGATCTCGAGAGTGTTGTGATGTGATCTGACGAAGTTCAGTCCACGCTGGGAGTTCTCTAATTGCCATCGAATTCGCTTGTTTAATTGATCAATATCTGGCTGCTCGGGGTCCTTAGTCTGTGCCGCATATGATAAATCGAACGTAGCTTCTGGTTGAGAAACAGTGCCTTCTGGTACATCTGATTCTTCGACAATATCGTATACCGGTGGTTGTGCTGAATTGTCGAGTTCGTGTTGTGGTGTGATAGCTCCTGGTTGTACTATCGTTCGGGCGCTATTTTCTTCAGGGATCGGAATTGGTTCCAGTTCAGCTTCTGGTTGTACTGTCGTTCGGCTCTATATCCCTTCTACTATCTTGATTATTTCGTGTATACCATGGAATATATACCGTAGATGGAGGTTTCAATTTGTTCACGGAGTAAAGTTCAAGTTGACTTGCCGGAGCCAGAGCTCCCTGCAATACCAATAATACATACATCAGCCCATGGGGGTTGGTACGGCGACGGAGGTCATGCATTTCCAGGTTCCAGTAGGCCCAGGGTTCCAATTGCATTCCAAAAATGAACCAGCTGACTCGCTAAGAATACCCTGTTGTATGCTTATTGTACCTGTTTGTACACTTTATTTCTTATGTGTGAGTTACGTCTTATACCAACAAAACATATAACATGTGATGGAACAGACTAAGAGGATTTCATACCTTCAAGCGGTTCGAAGTACCGGGTTTCGGTAGTTTTTTGCAGCGGCGGGGCTTTCACTAATCTCCAATTGATTCAGTTGATTGGCTAGATGTCTGAAAATAAAACATACTTTCGTGGCACACACAGACCCACAATGAACCTCACTTTGGACGACGAATTGTCCCAGTACTACACTATGATCATAAGGAACCCAATTATCCTCACGACAACAGGATTACAGGATTACAGTCATGGAACCGGAAGTGCAGTTTGGGGCTATTCAGTCCGCATTACTTACATACTCCCAAATCCATCTAGTCTACAAAGTAGGGCATGTTATTCTGCTCGCCTGGTTGTTCCACAGGGCGACATCTAAACCCAACCAAGACAAATTGTTTCCTGTCTGGGCGACAATCGAAATCGCCGTTGCTGGTTACATTTTTGGTGGTGGTAGCAACGGTAGCTTGGGTCAACGTTTATAGTAAGTGCAAGGCAATCGGCATCGACGTCAGACAGGGCCTTGAACTAACAGATATTCAACTTTAGCTCAGCAATCCGGCGGTACCGCGGTTCCTTGTACGGCGTTTCTCCAGCTCATCAGGTCCTGGCCAACGTTTCAAACGTGGACCGGTTCATGGCCCAGGGTTCTAATACTCTCAATACCGAATCTATTCAGTATACTCTTTTCACACGTGTTTTTGGAGGCGAGGCCGGTCCGGACTTGAAAAGAAAACTTGAACTCACATGGAAAGACCTTCTCGCGCCTCTTGAGCGGATGTTCCTTAACGAAGCTGCAACATCCTTATCACTCCAGAATGCGGGTATCAATCAGAAAGCAACTTCATTTGTTACATTCTCCCAAGACTCTAAGCATATGAAGCGCTGGGAATTGTCCGCAGATATTCAAATTATTGCACCTGACTCTCCGGGTACTCCAGGAATCGTGGAGGCTAACTTTCAGAGTCTTGTACGAGACTTCGGGGCTTGCATTGCAATTCCTCTCCTGTACGGAAAAGACTTCATGAACCGGTATCCTCAGCTACTTGACGACTTTTGGAAGTTTGACAATGACATGTTTCCACTCTTGATGATAGGCATTCCGCCGTGGGCTCCTATGAAAAAGATGAGAGAAGGGCGAATAGCCCGTGAGCGTCTCACGAATGAAATTGAGTCTTTATATCGACGTATTGATCAGTACCAAAAAGGGCAACCAGTCGATTTTGATGCTGATATGTCGGATGTTGGTAGCGCTGCATTTGAAAGAAGCACGGCATACGGAAAAGAAAACTGGTCCTTCCGGCAAAGAGGGGGAGGGGATTTAGCGGCTTTATGGGGCCAAAATGCCAACACTCAAGCGGTGCTCTTTTGGTTCTTGACCTATATCTATTCTACTCCTGGCCTCGTTGATGAAGTTCGAAAAGAAATAGCGCCATATGTCACTCTTTCCGAGAGTTCCCATCAGGAAATAACTTCAATGGACCTCACCGCATTATTCCGTCAATGCCAGCTTATGAAGTCTTGCCTCTTTGAAACATATCGTATGGTCAACGAAGCAACATCCATTCGCATGGTTGCACGTCCAATCACACTTACAGACGGCGATCATGAGCACAAACTCCAACCTGGGATGTTCGTGTCGGCACCCCACGCAATAACCCAAAGAGACCCGTCTATATATCCAGACCCTGATCGGTTTGTTCCCGATCGTTTTCTTGTAGTTGATCCGGAATCTGGTAAATCAGGTGCCAAGTACGGAAGACTCAAGCCTTGGGGTTCAGGAGCTGCCATGTGTAAAGGTCGTACTTTTGCGGAAAAGGAAATTTTATCTCTGGGTGCTTGTATTATCAGTCTTTGGGACATTAGCCCGGCCAGTGGGACGTGGAAGCTACCTAGTATGATGCCTGGAACTGGGGTGAGGAAACCCGTTGAAGATATTCGGGTTAGGGTTACGCGAAAATCTAACTAGCGTTGCTAGGTTGTAATTTTTTTTATGTTTTCTTCTTTACTGGACTTAATAGCAAGTCAACACATATGCCAACCATCGGCAGCCTTCGTATTTAACAAAATAAATTTGAAGCTTCTTTAGCCATCACCAACAACACTCCCCCTTAACTTATAAACTACCTCAACTGAGAATCCATAACCCTAGAGCATCGAAATCCAAAACGAGAAAATTAACCTCTTCACCTCTCACAACTTCACCATTCACCTCCATCGTCCCAACCACTATTCTCCGATAACTACCCTACCCTAACCCCACAACTCCACCACCATCATTTTCGTAGGACTAAATAACGAATCTCCTCCCAGCAAAGGAGTTGAACATAGCATTCAATGGTCCAGTACACCACACAACCAAATGACCCAATTGGAACGTAGACTACCACCTCTGAATCCGCGAGATAAACAAACTTCCTTGAGCTTGATTAAAAGAGTACGACTGCAGAATTAGTCCTACCAGCGTGAGCTGAGCTTGGTTTTTGCCATTTTTTCTTCTAGTTTTCTTTTGTTATTTTTTGAGTAGCTTGGGTCAAGGGAACGATGGTGCGGTTTTGCGATGATTGGGGTGTTGAAGAGAAGGTTTAGGTGCGATGGGGAGTGTAGGACGCGTTTTTGGACGAGGTTTCTCGCTTAAGTTTTCGCTTGGGGGGGCGGGGGGTTTGGATAAGTTGATTGATCAAGGAAAGCCTATCAAAGCATCAAGGCCTTGCAATAACCCGTTTAAACCTCGAATAAGATACTTTACTGTTAGAGAAGTTGATTTTACCCGCCTGGTCAATTCAGATGACTTGTGAGATTTGTTTAACTGGTGTTCTGGAAAGATTTTGGGGGTGTTAAGGCACGAGATGAATAGTAGGGTTCTTGTGCTGTGATTTTTGGGTACATTCACCTCGAAGATTGGCATCTGTAATGGGTGAATGAATCAGACCCAAAAGGGAGGGAAATATCATATCGAGTGAATTACAATAATATCTTTCAACTCAGATATTTGTACTCTCTGCCTAATTCAGGTTGACTATGATTGTCACTTTCATTTCGACCGCTTGAATAGTTGAATGGCTAGTTGCTTGCCAACTTTGCATCATACGTTCACTTTGCCCCCCCATCCCCCAAATCCACCAAGTTTTGTTGAGAAGTAAATTGAGGGAAACGCCTACACAATTCCATCATATAATGAAAATGTAGGGTTCCAAAGTTTATAATTAAAGACATGTGGCCCAGTACTCTATCCGTCCATGCCGAGTCCGCGCCATACCAAAAGGCTCCAGAGACAACCTCTACTTCTTACAGCAATGAACGCGACCTAGGTTCCCCGACACACAGTTGAAAGTATAACCACCTTCATATGGATCCTCGTCGATAAGTTCAGTACAATCTCTGTTTATACTGAACTGGTTGTCTTGTTTCCCTCTAGTACAGCAAAATACATCGCCGCCCTTGCAGGTTGTGCGTGGTGGGAGATATTGTCCTGTGCCCTCGCACCATCTTTGACCGCACAAGACTCCTACTATTGCATAGGTCATTATGATGAGGATTGTGCTTGAGAACTTCATGGTGATGATTTGTATGTGTTGAGCGGTTTGAGAAAAGTTGAACGGTGTGTAAAGTGATCGGTGTAAGTGTTTAATGACAATCGATTCCCTGAAAGCTAGACTAGCGAGATATCTTATACGAAGATGTCTAGGACAATAAACAAGGATATAGCTAGCTATTTCTAATACGGTAGTAAGGGCCGGCCTGGCTCGTATAGATTTTGAGTTTGTATCAAATAAAAACTTGCGCTTGTATATTTAGATAGGATAAAGTCTAAATATGCCGGACTGCTCGGCTCACATACTGGAATATGCACCAATGTGTATGCAAATATTCTGAATATAATACACTACTCCAAGAAAATATGCGAACAGCTCTTTAGAGCCACACAAAAAGTAGTAGAATTCATGTTTTGCACTAACTATGCACAGACAAAAAACGCTGAACCAAAGATGCCCTTCATTAAAAGAGTATAGAAGACGAGCTCTGATACGAGAAGTACAACTGGTAGTAACGAAATGGGGGTTTGTAGCAGGGTAAACCCTTCAGGTCTGATTCCTGATTGTTGAAGAAGCGAGGGAGATCATGTGACGCCACGTGATAACACAAGACAAATCCTCATAGATATACTGTTGATAATCACTGTTGAATTTGTGACCATAAAAACATCATTCTGATTTCACTGAACTGGAAAGAGAGTCCAAGACTCACAGTGCTAAGCACGTATGCTAGCTAGATACTCTTTGATCCTATCATGTGCTAGTAAATTCACTCCATTCAATAATTACACCTTCAAAGCCTCGTTACTAACACTAATAAGTCCTTGAGACCCACTTATTATTGATAAATCAACATATAGTCTCAAGTCAAGAATATCAAAGCGTTCGCCGATGCCTGTGGGACTTTTCTTCTGACACCCAAGATGTCCAAAGAAGGCTCATTTAATTAAGTAAGCTTATCTGAATACCTCGCTTGTAACCTAAAGACTAGTAGCGAGAGGAAAAATGAAAATGATGAATCCGAATATTCTCCATCTACCGAATCTTCTGCCACTTTCAAATCCTTTGCCAGCTCTGAATAACTTATTGTGTTCAGATGAATCCCCTCTTCAAGTGACTTACACTCATAGTTATATTGTCGCAGTGTTAACACCCAGTAATGTTGCCATTAGTCGGAGCGCAAACAGAAAACAAAGGTGTGATAGTAGGGAACAAACATCCGACCTTGCTCACGGATGATATTGGTGAAGATGTTGCAATCAATCGGAGCGCTGAAAAAACAAATGAGATAAGGAACATGCTCCTCTAAAACTCTCCCCTCAACCTATGTTGAATGGAAAGCAAACCAATTCCAACCTTAAGTTTTCTCACGCCAAAAAGACCACCCACGGAATTATAAAATACTGCTGAATCTATGTCAAATTCTCATCCAAAGCAAAACCACCACTTCCAACAGCACAACATTACTTGCGCTTAGTGAGACTTTCATGCTTTGCCAAGTAAAAGAAAATGGGAAAGATTCTTTACATATTCTTTTTCTTTCTTTTCGCGATCTAGGTATGCTGATTATTGATCATACTCAGCAACTCATGCCTACCTTCACCACTCCTTTCCATCACAGGCTTCGCTTTTCTGTGTTCTCAGCCTTCAATAAACGCATAGTGAAAGATATTTGAGCCCATTTACATCTCCCATTTGAGTTTTCTTGGAGGCTACTAATATCTGACATAGAAAGGACTAATAAACGCTGACTATCCAATGCTCATAAAATTAGCAGAAGCAATTGCTTATACACCAGTATCCATTCGTTAACCTATGACTAGACCTAACTGAAGCCCATTTATGACCGCTCAGTAAGACAAAGCTGACAATCAAGGCACTTACTTCCCTGAGCTTCACGATGTACAACTTTAGAACGCAACCCACTTTCCTTTGATCATTTTCAGAGAGATGATTTATTTATATAGTGTAAAAAAAATCATATAGTGAATTTAGTTACTATAGAGTGAATAGAGAGGGTATATAGATGGTATATAGATAGTGAATAGAGGTTGTATTTATAAATAGTGAATTGGGGTGGTTTATAGTGAATTATATACTATAGTATGTAGAGGAAGTACTGTACTTGGTCATGATTTGAAATGGTATATATATAGTGAATAATGGTGACATTGTAATGGTGAATGACTGTGAGTGGTGAATAACTATGGAAGTGAGGAAGAAAGGTAGTGAAAAATCAGGGAAGTAAGGAATTAACTGTCAGGGAATCACTAGAAACGTGTAAAAGACTACTCTAGAATAAGGTTGAGATTGATCGCGAGCCTTCTAAGAAAGTCCTAGAGCTAGCTAATATTTATAGTCTACAACAAAGAATCCACGCTATACCCGATTAGGCTAATTGGGGAAGCTCTATCTAAAACAACATTTAAAACAACATTTACTAAGCGAGTCAACAAACCTATACGTGACTACATTCCCTCTATAAACCTATACGTAACTACATTTAATCGATAACCTAAATCTACTATACGTGACTACATTCACCTAAGCTTCGTACCCTTACATATGGTTCCCCCTTACTCCATTAAATATATTGTAAATCAGCGTCTTAAGGCTGAACACGGTCCTGAAGAGCCTACGTAAGCTCTGCGCGAGTAGGCTTAGCCTTCCGGGGAAACCGCTTCTCAAATGCGGTAATAGACGAGGCAGCTAAAGAGACAACGTTATATAAAGGTTCCCAGGTGTTAGAGTTAGGATCGTAACCTCTCTACCGAACCAAGTACTAGAATTCGCCGTCGATTCTTCGAGAGTCTAATATCTTATTAACAGCCTATAAGACGTTACCGTCGACGTCAATAGTAACGGGTAGAGTAGGTGGGTTAACCTATCTAGGTAAAGGAATACCTACGGCGGGTCGTAATAGGTTAACGTAGAATACCGGATAGATTTCCTCTAATTCGAAAGGTAATTCTAGCTTATACGAGTGAGAATTAACCACTTAGAGTACTCGGAATAGGCTAATAAACTTAGAGTCGAACTTTAGTATAGGGCGTGTAGAAGTGAGATTTTTGGTACTTAGTAACACTATATCACCAACTCGGTACGCTGGCGTAGGAGCTCGAGTCTCGTTAGCGAACTGTTCTATCTTATCTCGAGCGGCTAATAGATTAGTGCGTAGATGGCCTAGGATATCTTCTATTTTGTAGATAAAGCTAAAGCCTTGTTTCGCGCTTAATTTGACAGGCCGAGAGGCTATAGCTAGTACTGAAATAGGTGGTCCGAAGCTTATCCGAGGGTGGTAGCTATGGTTAGCGAAAAATGGTAACATGCTAGTAGAACTATTAACTACGTTCTACATAGAAAATTCCGCTATAGGTAGTAATTCTACCTAATTATCTTGTATAAAACTCACATACTGGCGAAGGAACTGATTAAGAGCCTTATTGACGATTTCGGTCTGTCTATCCGTTTCTAGGTAATAAGTAGTAGAGAGTTAGACACTAATCTAAAGCTTAGTATAAACGGCTTTCTAGAACGTAGCTACAAATAGCGAGCTACGGTCGGAGACAATAGAATCTAGTAGGCTATAGAGTTTCTAAACATAAAGAAACAACCGCGCTAAGTCTTCGGCTGTTATAGTGCTATGATAAGGGAATAAGTGACGATCCTTTATAAGTCTATTATAAACTACTATAATAGAATTAGCGCCGTCTACTTCTTTAAGCGGCCCGACGAAATCTATAGAGAGATCCTTCTACCGCTGAGTCGGTATAGGTAAGGGTTTCAGGGCTCCTTAGTACTTAAGCTAAGACAGCTTGTTCCGAGTACAATTCTCGTAAGCCTTATAAAACTGTTCGATATCCGAGGAGACACGAGGCCACTAGTAAAACCGAGAGACTAGTTCGAGTAGCCTATTTTTCCTAGGGTGGCCACTTTCTACGGAATCATAAGCTCTTTATAGGAGCTATACTCGGAGTTCTATATCGGGGACATAAAGTCGGTCCCGAAAATAAAGTCTATTATCTTTAATTGTATATTTAGACAAGGAGACTTCCTTCGAGTAAGGCGTATAATCTTATTAATTAAGTTCGGTCTTAATTCGTCTCTAAAAGGGGTCTAACTCTGTTCTAGACTCGTCTATACTATACCTATCCTTAAAGAGTCTTATAACTTTATAATCGTCTGTCTTATCGTCGTCTAACTCGGCGAGGGACAAGAGAAGTAGGTTCCGAGGCTTTAAGAGTGCTTGTTTTTAGTACTATAGGCGGGGATCGGTGCTATCCTTAGGAAGGTCCTAGGAGAGTCGAGTAAGAGCGTCTGGCTTCCGATGCTTCGCTCCTTTCCGAGGGCTAATAACAAAGTTAAATTCCGAGAGAAACTCGCTCTAGCGAACCTGTCGCCGAGATAAGTCCTTTGTTGTTATAAAGTACTTTAAATTAGAGTGGTCGGTTATTACTATAATAGGATAAGCTATACTATATAGTTCGGACTTCTAACTTTCGAAAGCACAAACAATAGCTAATAGCTCCTTATTATAAATCTCGTAATTATATTCCGCCGGGTCAAAGGTTTTAGACATAAATACTATAGGGTAAAGAACGCCGTCGTACTACTAGGACAAGACTACGGCTATAATATAATCTAAGGTATTACATTCTATGACGATCTCTTTCTTAGGGTTAAAGTAAACTAGAATAGGTACTAAAACAAAGGCGTCTTTTAGAGTCTAAAACGCTATATTATAAGCTTCGTTCTAATCCTACTAAACACTATAAACAGAGAGGAGATTAAGTGGTTTAACTATCTTACTAAACCCTTTAATAAAGCGTCGGTAAAAGTTCGTAAAGCCGATAAAAGCTTAGAGGTCCTTAAGGTAAGCCGGAGTAGACTAGTTAACAATAGTAGAGACTTTCTCGGGGTCTATTTATACGCCGTCTATAGTAATAATTATACCGAGGAATTTAACACTAGTAACTTTAAATTCGCACTTCCTAATATCGTACTATAACCCGGCTTCCTAAAGGGCAGTAAGGACCTGTTTTACGTAAGAACGATAGGAGAGTAAATTGTCCGAGAATATAAGAATATCGTCTAGGTAGGCGGTATAAAAGATGTCTAGGAAAGGACGTAAAACTTTATTAATCCGGGCCTAGAAAACTGCGGGCGTATTAGTTAGACTAAAGGGTATAACGAGAGACTCGAACAGGCCGTAGCGAGTGTTAAATGCTATAAGCCACTCGTCACCCTTCTTAACTCGGATACGGTTAAAAGCCGTAATAACATTAAGTTTAGTAAAGAATTTAGCTCTACTTAAACGTTGAAGAGTTTCCTAGATCCGTGGAATAGGGTATCGGTTCTTAATAGAGAGGTCGTTAAGCCGTCGGTAGTCTACGTAAAACCGGAGGCCGCTACTAGGTTTCTTAATAAATAGAACAGGAGAAGTAGTAGGTAAAACACTAGTACGAATAAATCCCTTGTCGAGTTACTCTTTAAGGTATTTATAGAGTACTAAAAGCTCGTCGGCTAACATATTATATAGGGGTCTATAAGGGGGTTTTACTCCCTCTTTAAGTTCGATGTAAATATCGTAGTCCCGATAAGGTGGTAAAGAGTTAGCTGTCACGAATCACGAGTACACGTGATATCTGTCATAATAAGAGGCGCAACCCTCGACAGGCACATCTAGGTTTCTTATAGCAAATAGGGATCGCTTAGAGTAGCTAAGCGATCCAAGGATTTTCATT
>UNPR01000213.1:0-85231 GCA_900536425.1 Hymenoscyphus linearis | reverse complement strand
GCTGCTAAGATTAGTACTAAGCCTGTTTAGACTTAGAAGTTCGTTAATAAGAGACGAATTCCGTATAACTAGGACGAACGCGACGCCCGCCGAGAGTTTTAGCTTAAGAACAACTTATACTTCTACTACTCTAGCGACAAGTATATAAAGACCGCCTACCTAGCTTTAAAAGTAAAGGAAGATAAGAAGAAGGAGGAAGAAAAGAAGTTAAATAAGGGAAAAGCCTAGTCTTTAGCGATAGTCGCCCCTAGAGACGACGAATAAAGAAAAAGATAAACGTAGTATTATTATTACTAGAGGAAAGATAGAAGGATATAATAGAGATTCTATATAGGTTATTAGATAAGAATAAGAACCTAACTTTATCTATATACTCTCTACTTAACTCTGGCGCTTCTGTTAAATGTTTTATTAATTCTAATTTTACATAAAAATAAGGATTCTTATTATACCCCCTCTCCCGACCTCGCCGATTACGAACTGTTGATAGTACCCCCTCGTCTACTAGGGATATTACCTACGTCGCTGTCCTAGACCTTTAAGTCGGTAAGTATATCAACCGGGATTAACGATTCTATATTACTAAACTAGCCTCTTACAAGGTTATTTTTAGTAAACCCTAGCTTTTAAAACATAATCTAGTAATAGATTAGAAAGCTAATAAAATTACGTTTATATTAACCTTTTATACTAAATCCTACCTCTCTAAAGGCTTAACTAAGTTAGTTATACCTATACAGGACTCACACGCTTATATACCTCGTCGAGTCGGTGCTACCGTATTCTAGACTCTTATAAAGATAGACGATTCTAAGGTTTTTAGCCTCTCGATTTATAAAATAGATTAGCGCCTTAAAGTCTTAGGCTACAAACCCGAACCTAAACTTAAGGACGTTAACGCTCGTCTTTACTTAGCTCGAATAGACGACAGTATATTAGGCTACAAACGTACCTTAAGGTTTATAGACTAATATTTAAGCGAAGGCTCTCGCTAAACCCCTTTTACCTATACCGAGGATAAGGAAGTTCCTACAGACTCTAATATACGATTTATTAAATAACGCGCCGCTTCTATATACCTCGCCGGGGTTAGTATAGACGATATTTAGAAAGCCCTTCACCTATAGAAGGTTGTCGACCTAGAACCACTTCCGCTAGGCTATTTAAAACTATTCCTCCCTGTTTTTAGCTAGACGGATACTAACTCTTTACTACCTTATCGAGACTACGATATTTACATCGAACTTAAAGAGGGAGTAAAACCCCCTTATAGACCCCTATATAATATGTTAGCCGACGAGCTTTTAGTACTCTATAAATACCTTAAAGAGTAACTCGACAAGGGATTTATTCGTACTAGTGTTTTACCTACTACTTCTCCTGTCCTGTTTATTAAGAAACCTAGTGGCGGCCTCCGGTTTTACGTAGACTACCGACGGCTTAACGACCTCTCTATTAAGAACCGATACCCTATTCTACGGATCTAGAAAACTCTTTAACGTTTGAGTAGAGCTAAATTCTTTATTAAACTTAATGTTATTACGGCTTTTAACCGTATCTAAGTTAAGAAGGGTGACTAGTAGCTTATAGTATTTAACACTCGTTACGGCTTATTCGAGTCTCTTGTTATACCCTTTAGGCTAACTAACGCGTCTGTAGTCTTTTAGGCCCGGATTAATAAAGTTTTACGCCCTTTCCTAGACATCTTTTATACTATATACCTAGATAATATTCTTATATTCTCGGATAATTTACTCTCTTATCGCTCTTACGTAAAACAGGTCCTTGCTGCCCTTTAGGAAGCCGGGTTATAGTGCGATATTAGGAAGTGCGAATTTAAAGTCACTAGTATTAAATTCCTCGGTATAATTATTACTATAGACGGCGTATAAATAGACCCTAAGAAAGTCTCTACTATTATTAACTAGTCTACTCTAGCTTACCTTAAGGACCTTTAAGCTTTTATCGGCTTTACGAACTTTTACCGACTCTTTATTAAGGGGTTTGGCAAGATAGTTAAACTACTTAATCTCCTCTCTATTTACAGTGTTCGGTAGGATTAGAACGAAGCTTGTAATATAGCGTTTTAGACTCTAAAAGACGCCTTTGTTTTAGTACCTATTCTAGTTTACTTTAACCCTAAGAAAGAGATTGTCATAGAATGTGATGCCTCGGATTATATTATAGCTATAGTCTTGTCCTAGTAGTACGACGGCGTTCTTTACCCTATAGTATTTATGTCTAAAACCTTCGACCCGGCGGAATACAGTTATAAGATTTATAATAAGGAACTATTAGCTATTGTTCGTGCTTTCGAAAGTTAGAAGTCCAAACTATATAGTACAGCTTATCCTATTATAGTAATAACCGACTACTCTAATTTAAAGTACTTTATAATAACAAAGGACTTATCTCGACGACAGGTTCGCTAGAGCGAGTTTCTCTCGAAATTTAACTTTGTTATTAGCCCTCGGAAAGGAGCGAAGCATCGGAAGCCAGACGCTCTTACTCGACTCTCTTAGGACCTTCCTAAGGATAGCACTGACCCTCGTCTATAGTACTAAAAACAAGTACTCTCAAAGCCTCGGAACCTACTTCTTCTGTCCCCCGCTAAGTTGGACGATAATAAGATAGATGATTATAAAGTTATAAGACTCTTCGAGGACAGGTATAGTATAGACGAGTCCGGAATAGAGTTAGACCCCTTTTAGAGACGAATTAAGACCGAACTTAATTAATAAGATTATACGCCTTACTCGAAGGAAGTCTCCTTATCTAAATATATAATTAAAGATAATAGACTTTATTTCTAGGACCGCCTTTATGTCCCCGATATAGAACTCCGAGTATAGCTCCTATAAAGAGCTTATGATTCCGTTAAAAGTGGCCACCCTAGGAAAAATAGGCTACTCGAACTAGTCTCTCGGTTTTACTAGTGGCCTTATGTCTCCTCGGATATCGAACAGTTTTATAAGGCTTGCGAGAATTGTGCTCGGAACAAGCTCTCTTAGCTTAAGTACTAAGGAGCCCTAAAACCCTTACCTATATCGACTTAGCGGTAGAAGGATCTCTCTATAGATTTCGTCGGGCCGCTTAAAGAAGTAGACGGCGCTAATTCTATTATAGTAGTTTATAATAGACTTATAAAGGATTGTCACTTATTCCCTTGTTATAGTACTATAACAGCCGAAGACTTAGCGTAGTTGTTGCTTTATGTTTAGAAACTCTATGGCCTACTAGATTCTATTGTCTCCGACCGTGGCTCGCTATTTATAGCTACGTTCTAGAAAGCCGTTTGTACTAAGCTTTAGATTAGTGTCTAACTCTCTACTACTTATTACCTAGAAACGGATAGACAGACCGAAATCGTTAATAAGGCTCTTAACCAGTTCTTTCGCTAGTATGTGAGTTTTATATAAGATAATTGGGTAGAATTACTACCTATAGCGGAATTTTCTATACGGAACATAGTTAATAGTTCTACTAGTATATTATTATTTTTCGCTAACTATAGCTACTACCCTCGGATAAGCTTCGGACCACCTATTTTAGTACTAGCTACAGCCTCTCGGCCTGTTAAATTAAGCGCGAAACAAGGCTCTAGCTTTGTCTATAAAATAGAAGATATCCTAGGCTATCTACGTACTAATCTATTAGCCGCTCGAGATAAGATAGAACAGTTCGCTAACGAGACTCGAGCTCCTACGCTAGCGTACCGAGTTAGTAACATAGTATTACTAAGTATAAAAAATCTTACTTCTATACGCCCTATACTAAAGTTCGACTCTAAGTTTATTAGCCTATTCTAAGTACTCTAAGTAGTTAATTCTTACTCGTATAAGCTAGAATTACCTTTCGAATTAGAGGAAATTTATCTAGTATTCTATATTAACCTATTACAACCCGCCGCGGGTATTCCTTTACCTAGACAGGTTAACCTACCTACTCTACCCGTTACTATTAACGTCGATAGTAACGTCTTATAGGCTGTTAATAAGATATTAGACTCTTAAAGAGTCGACGGCGAATTCTAGTACTTAGTTTAGTAGAGAGGTTACGATCCTAACTCTAACACCTAGGAACCTTTATATAACGTTATCTCTTTAGCTACCTCGTCTATTACCGTATTTGAGAAGCGGTTTCCCCGGAAGGCTAAGCCTACTCGCGTAGAGCTTACGTAGGCTCTTTAGGACCGTGTTTAGCCTTAAGACGCTGATTTATAATATATTTAATAGAGTAAGGGGGGACTATATGTGAGGGTACGAAGCTTAGGTGAATGTAGTTACGTGTAGTAGATTTAGGTTATCGATTAAATGTGGTTACGTATAGGTTTGTAGAGGGAATGTAGTCACGTGTAGGTTTATTGACTCGCTTAGTAAATGTTGTTTGAAATGTTGTTTTAGATAGAGCTTCCCTAATTAGCCTAATCGGGTATAGCGTGGATTCTTTGTTGTAGACTATAAATATTAGCTAGCTCTAGGACTTTCTTAGAAGGCTCGCGATCAATCTCAACCTTATTCTAGAGTAGTCTTTTGCACGCTTCTAGTGATTCCCTGACAAAAGTCCTAGAGCTAGCTAATATTTATAGTCTATAATAAAGAATCCACGCTATACCCAATTAGGCTAATTAGGGAAGCTCTATCTATAATAACATTTAAAACAACATTTACTAAGCGAGTCAACAAACCTACACGTGACTACATTCTATCTAACCATAAACCTATACGTAACCACATTCAATCGATAACCCAAATCCACACGTGACTACATTCACCTAAGCTTCGTGCCCTCACAGCCGACTACTAGTTCCTCTCTTAGTTTTACTATAAACTTAGTAGCCTTAATCTTATCCTACTCTTAAGTCGCGAGCTCCTTATAACTTCTTTACCAAGTAGAAATAAAGGCGGTGGCCCGGTGGGGGCTTGGCGCACAACCAATCAGGAATCTGCGATGTTTAATTGGCTGTACTTGAGTAACAAATTATCTTCATTTGACCTGTTCTTGCCAAGGTGCTAAACCTGGAATGGATGAAGTCGTCATGAAAAAAACTCAGAGACAAGGGAAACTACGTTCTGGCTTGGTAACGTCACTGTACGAGGAAAGTCTGACTGAACCCACTGAACCTGTAAGAGATCTAGTACATACTTGTTTTCTAGGCCTCTACACACCTTCAAAGTAATTTATCTAGACGTATATCATTTCATTATCATAATCCATTCGTATATAGAGTGTGTTGTTTAATAAACCTTTGGTGAAATGACTTTTTCATTTGGGGTAAACAGGGCAATGATCAAGTTTCTTACGTTGAGGTCATTAAGCAATTAGCGTTTTGTCAAATAATCTGCTGTTGCTATTGCGGCGTAACTTATTTAGCTGTTAGATAGCGAGAAGAAGTTCTATTGTGTTGACCCCTTTTTTTGTTTCGCTTACACAATTAGAGTTTTTCCATGAATTCAGGGTTATCCCTAAGGTAGTGGCGGAAAATGATAACATACAATATCCTCTGCCTCTTCCTGCCTCCTGTAGACAAATAGGGTGACGGAGATTCTTTTTCCTTCTATTAGAGTAAGTTGATCTAGCAAACTCAATTGTTTGATATACTCAGATCAATTACTTTACTTGTCCTGAAACTTTCGGTTACTTGTCTTCATTACTCATACCAACTAGAATAATAAAACACCGTAGCGTAGAGTAAGTTACTCCAACAGAAAAGGATTCTCTGGCAATTTTCTTGTCTACCAGAAGCCTGCATGAACCGAGGGGAGAACTTTTCTTATAAAGTTCGCCAAATAAGCTTAAATCAAGCCTACCTAGGTACATAGCAGTGCAGTTCCCTCTCCCGCACTTCCGATATATTTCGGGACTAATTACGAGTAGTGTACAGTAGAAGGTTATCATCAGGGATGTCCCAGGCATGACGTCTGTTAGCGTAAAGATACCTATGAAGATCCCGTTTCTCCAGAAAATCAGATTTTAGGGTTCTTGGGAGAGGGCGGGAGGCTGGAAGTAATGTAACTGGTGGATATCTGTATGATTCCGAGTATACGGTCAGCTTCTTCCCTGCTAGCGCTGAGCTAGGGTGTGATTTAGAGCCCTAAACCAGGGTGGCCGTGGACCTCAGCCCTTCGGCAAGCCACACCAGCGACATGATGTGAGCACCTCGGCACCATATCAGGTTGCTGCACTACTGTACACTGCCCCCATGCTGGGTCGCTGACAGAGGAAGGGAACAAACTTTGGTACTACGAGTATTTCCAAATAAGTCTGGATTATGTCGTCGCTGGCGTCAGCTTTTGATTCTTATCCCGATCGGACATTTCCCAACCCTTTGTTCTCCAAGTGTCCAGACCAATACAACACCCTTCCAACAATCCCCAACAACCCAAACAACTCAAACAATACCGATCGAATCACCTCTTCCTCAGTCCCGGCGCGCCATCGCATTTCGATACCAGCAAAATGCCTCGCACGATTTTCACAACGATAACACCGCTCCCAGCGGGCGTTTCGAGGGAAACCGGTCTCGCAACACTACATGATCACCTAGAAATGATTGACCTCAATCCCGCACATACCTCTCGAAAGAAGATCCTTCCTCCACCAGAAGCAAATCCAGAAGAATATCACTGCACCTGGTACGAAATCACCGACAAGATCTCCTACTTCCCGGGCTACTCTGGTAAAGTTTCGTTCAAAGCATGCTTCCACGATCTGCCACTAGGAGTCCAAATCCACGTGTATGCGCCTATGGGTCTCGATATAAAGGAAAAGTGGACATTGGCGGGGAATGAACCACACGAACCCGTCCAACCGGTGGAGCTGGGAATTGGAGCGCCTATATCCGGTCTATACCTCCGCGAAGATGTTGAGATAAAATGCAACTTTATGGTCACCAGATTCGTACGAAAACAATTGAAGGAAGCTTTGGCAACCCTGGTTGCGAGATTGTTGGTTAAAACACAGCTACAAGAAGCCGCGGAGAAGAATCGAAGATTGACACAAAGCATGAATCCATCATATTCAGCCCAGAGCTCACCACCAAACTCGCCTCCAAACTCACCACCTCCAGTGCATGTGCCCTCGATGCTCCGACCACCAGTGAGATATAGTCAGATGAGCCAAATGAGCCAACAAAGTCAACATAATCAATACAGTCCTCACCTCCACACGCCACCCATTTCTCCACCAGCTCCCGTTACACCACCTTTATCAGGAACATTTCCAAAACACTCCTATGATCCTTCGGCCTACGCGCCACTTCAACAAAAACAGCAACGCCATAATCCACAAGTCGCTTGTCCACCGCAATGGTCGACTCAAACTTCTCAATTTTCATATAATACAAATGGACAGCAGCAATATTATCAGGAGTACGATGATAAACCAATGCCAGGTTATAATGAAATGGATGCAACTCAGACACATAAACCGAAGCCTCTACCAGTTGAGCTACCTGCTTCAATGCATTGAAATGGCTCAAGTTCGGCGGGGATTTTTTCAAGTTTAGAAAGATGATTTTGTCGGAGTTCTGATAAGGGAAAACTACGACTTTTTACATATGAATGTTATCTGGCCCAACAGAGTGGAATGGAGTTGGGCTCAGCCCTCTACACAGTGAGTATGAAACAGAGAGAGTCTTCGATTCTACATGGTGTTCTGGGATTGAAGACTTTTAGATGATACCTGCGATATCTTGTGTTTAACTTGCGAGAGTTACAAGAAGCTTAAGAAGATCGAACAGCTGGGCCGTCAGAAAGTGCCGTTACAAATTGGGAAAGCTAGGTGGCTTGCACTGGTGTTTATGATTATATATAATTGTTCCTTTCCAAAGCTTTGGACCTTTTCTACATTTTTCCCTCGCTGTCTGCAATTCTGAACTTTTCATTTTCTGCTCATTTTTTGGTCATGATTTCATGTGATGCTAGGTATTCCGACTTACCCGACAAGACGACAAGACATACGAGGATGGCACCACTACATCAGCATGATTACTGGTTGAGCATACGAGGGTGAGTACCTATGGTGATATTTCTCGTTTAGTTTTCTCCCTCTGTCCGTGGAAGAACTTGAAGCTGCCGGAGATTTTGGTATCATTGTGAGAGGCAATTCGGAAGTAGAAAGACGCATTTTCCAAGTATGTCTAGGTAGTCAACATGATTAGAGAACTTCCCACTTGGTATTTCGCCTTGAATCCTTGATATTCCTTGATATAATATCCTTGTCATTTTTTCACTCAAATCAAGCCCGTTGATAGGTGCTGTACCCATGTCTGAAGTACCCCACCACTCGACCCCGCGTGCCCGCCATCGCAACCTGGAAATCTACCTAGCTTCAGCTACTGTACTCGTAGCAGCGCAAAGAAACCTTCCTCGCAGCAACATATCGTCCTTCTTGCGACATTTCGTTCTGTTTTCTTCTATTTCGATCCTAATTAAACCATAGCCCTTCTGAACGACGTCAGTATGGAAGTCGATGCTACCACCCGTAAGCTTTCCAGAGAGCAATGGCGGGGTAAAAGGATAAAAGCTAACCTCCCTACTACAGCCCAATACCTGACTTCAGATAAGACTTCTTTTGCATATGTCTCTGCGAGAGACCGATGGCCTGTCATATTGGTAGAAATCCCACTCGAAATGACGCTCAGGGGAGAAGAAGCTGATTATTGGGACAGACGGGCGCAATCGATGATGTGCACAGGGCGGTCTCGGAGACAACAGACGACGAGAAAAGGGGGGAGGGCAAGAAGATTATCGAGGAATTAGCGAAGCTAAAATACGAATTGCAGCATGATCGCAAATTGACGTACGCTTTAGATGCATGTTTGGGACTGCGGGCATAGCTGATGGTTATAGGCCTTTGCCGGACGATGGGAAACCTGATATTGAGGGATATAATAAGGAGCTTGCAAGTCGGGGAGAGCCTTCGTGGTTCAGCGTCCCCTGGCTTTATGCGGAGTGCTATCTTTATCGGTATGATTTCTCCTTTCCGATACCAGAAAGAATGCAAAGAGAAGAAGCTAAGCTAATCAACCCAAGTTAGACGTGTAGCAATATCCTTCTCCCTTTCCACCCATTGGAAAAGCTACGATATCTTCGCCCGCCAAAAACTTGCAACCTTCCGCTCCTCCCGTCCTGCAGTCCTCGAACTCGCTGCCCGCTACCATACCCTCCTCCAACAAATGTCCGACAAAACAAACAAGACCGAACAAGAACTTGATGAGGCGGAGAAAATCCTCTTCATGGAAATGTGCGAGATTTGCTTATGGGGAAACGCCACGGATCTGTCACTCCTCACATCCCTAACCTACGAAGACATCCAAAAACTGCAAGGTTCCGAAGCCAGAAAAGCTTCCGAGGCAAATATCCTGGTCAATGACCTAGAAATGGCGTATGATGTTTTGAAGAAAGCAAAGAGAGAAGGGAAGAAATATAGACAGGTAGATATTGTTCTCGACAACGCTGGGTTCGAACTTTACGTTGATCTTATTCTTGCCGGATTTCTCCTTTCCGCGGGTCTGGCTACGATTATTATTTTACATCCCAAGTCAATCCCTTGGTTTGTATCTGATGTTTTACCGGGAGATTTCGCGGCTTTGTTGAATGCGCTTTGGATTTCTCGGCCTTTCTACAATACCCCTTCGGATGAGGAGCTAAATAAGGGTGTTACTCCAACTCCCTTGAATGAGCAGGAAGTGGGGGAATTGGCATTTCTATTCCAGAATTGGAGTGAGTTCCATGCCGAAGGGCAGTTAATGCTTCGTTCCAATAGATTTTGGACTGAGGGAGGAAGTTTCTGGCGATTACCTACTTCTGATAAACGTCTTCATGATGATTTGAAGGAAAGTGAACTAGTCATCTTTAAGGGCGATTTGAATTATCGGAAATTAACTTGTGATGTAAGTCTCTCGCATCTCCGATCTTTTTAACTCCGTCCTGTTCTCGTGTTTCATTTAAATCTTTTGATTTTCTTTTGCTAACAATAATCAGGCTGCTTGGGATCCAACAACGCCTTTCACAAAAGCCATTGGACCTCTGGGGCCCGGATCAGGGGTTAATGTTTTGGCGTTGAGAACTTGTAAGGCGGATGTGGTGGTGGGATTGAAGGATGGGGAAGACGAGAAATTGAGAGCCCTGGAAGGGGGTGGAGGGGACAGTGGAAAGAGAATGTGGGCTTGGAGTGGAAAGTGGGCTGTTGTCAGTTTTTCGGGTGGAAAATGAGTTGGTCAATTAAGGGCCGTAGGAATGACGGAAAAGTCAATGCGATATTTATCTTGAGAGAATCTTATCTAGTTGCAGACAGAATATAGAAAATAGATTTGCAAGGGTATTAGAAATGTTCAACTAGGCTTTGAGAAGATCACACCTTGGTTTTGTGGTCTCGTTGATGTCTCGAGAGAATCATTCCAAAGAAAGGTGTGATCTTCTCAAAGCTATCTTGAATTATTTTCCCTCTCTAAATGCTCATCGTAACCCCATATTTTCATAGGATATTGAGAGCGTCCATGTCAGTCTTTTGTGTCACTGCTGACATCAATACTGTATCAACATCTGTAACGTACTCTGGTAGTGTATTGAGGTAGTGCCGTCTTGGCCGTACGAAACTGAAGCCTCGAATACGGAACGGACTTGATCGGATATCGCCACCACTCTTTAGGATTAATCCTTACGTACTATAATTCCTTTTACTGTTCTAGGTCGCTATTTTATTATTGTATATAAGTATTCTTTTGAAATAAAGAAGGCTACGACTTAGGAGGCTCCGAGGCTTAGAAAGAAGACGCGAGTGTTCCCGTGATTCTAGCTCTATTAGGTAAGGCTTTTATACTAGCGTTCCCGTCTTAGCGAGAATAAGAAAACATCGTAACCGTGTATTGTACTTCCCTCCCTCTCTCTCTCTCTCCCTCTTTCTCTTTCTCTTTCCCTCTCTTAATAAGGAGTGAGAAATACGAAATTAAGCGAGTTAAGGGAAAGGGGGGTATAATAGCTAAAGCGGATATATATAGATATACGACAGGCTGACGGCGAAGGTGGCTAGGCAGCGATGGCTTCTCTGTAGCAAATAAGAATCGTAGTTGTAGTACGTAATGATTAATTGTTGGGGATTAATTGTTGAGAATTAATTGTTGAGGATTAATTCCTGAGGAGTGGTGGCGATATCCAATCAAGTCCAAGTACAGCGATTTACAAAACCACCTGCACTACCCAACTAGCTTTCGTACCCAGCCCTTTCCCAAGGACTCTTATACTCCCAGCTAGGGAAAGAATGACGCACGAGAAAATGAGAGCAGCTGCTTGAATTTTCCAGTTTTTGGTGATATCACAGCAGCCTGGTTTTCCAAGGTGCGACATTCTGGGAATTTGTTTTTCGAGAAATTTCCATCTCCTAATCTCATTCTTTTCAGCCACCAATGCAACGAATATGTATACTCAAGCCATACACACATACCAAGCATCCATTCTGAAAACTCCATCGTTCAACGCCCGCGGTATATACCTAGGTATTATGCAAGACGGGATCCTACAACGTAACGTAAGACATCTAGGCGTTGCTCTGTACGCGTTTTAGTTTACACTAATATAAGTCCACCACAACGCTAGTTTATAGTCTATGATACATCGGAAATAAGAATTCTGACTTTATTTTATCTATCTAGTAAATTGTAGCCTTTCCCTTTACTTGTATCACCTCTTCTAGCTTCACTGTGAGGCGGTGAGTTAGATGTCGCTAATCCTGTGGTTTTACCTCTTTCTACAGCTTTTGTAGAACCTTAATCATATCCTCCTTAGACTTCGTGTCACGGGAGAACGACGTATATACAGAGGTTTAAGAATGCATTTAATAAGTTCGAGAGGGAAGAAGTCTCGTTGGATTCTACGGTAAAAGAAGGGGAGGCCCTCTTAGTAAAGCTTAGTAAGCACTAGTATAGCTAGTACTCTACCTAGGGGCTAACCCCTTATATTACCCTCCTCCTTCTTTATCCTCTCCTATCTAGCTAATATTCCCTATTACTTCTTCCTACTCTATACTAAAAGTATGGTTCTCCTTCTCCTTTCTAGAGGGTCGGAAGATAAAAGGAGGGGAGATTCTAAACACTACCCTCTTAGTAAAGCTTAGTTAGTATAAAGCTTAGTTAGTACTAGTACAGCTAGTGCTCTACCTAGGGGCTAATCCCTTACACTTTAGAACAAACGATGACTTTATGATTTCATTATTTATCTACCGCTAGACCTTCTCTATTAGATTTAGGTCAGAGGAATTAGGTGGCCATATAAAACCACGTATTCTACGTTCTAATTTGCTTCGCTTAAGGAGTTGGACATTCGCTAGCGTAGGAGTTTCAAACTCACCCCCTAGCTTACAAACAGGGGCCTGGGCAACAGGAATCGAGGATCCATTATATAAAAAAGTTGGTAGAAGTGTATAACAGGGTTTAGGGTTTCAGAAGTGCATAGTTATAGTACTATATTAGCCTTGGTGTTGATGCTTATACTAAATAAGTGCCCGGAGTTAGGCGCGTACGGAGCAAACGCCTAGATGTCTTAACTAGGACGCAAACAAACTTATGATCACGTGCTGATACTCGACCGCACTTGACAACTCGCTCTCTTTCGATGTACATGTCTGTTACATCTATTGTGCGAGTCTGATTTTCTCTTTGTTGTTTCTTATTGGTCGCGAGAAGTCTCGAGTCAAAAGAAATCCAGTTCTGCGCAAAAGGGGTGCAAGAATAAATTGTGTGGGAAAACAAAATTCAGGAAGCAAGGAGATAGAAGCGACATGGCGATTTCTCAATCTTGAAACCTTTCCGCTGGCTTTGATATGTTGTCTCATTCGAGATTGTATCAAAACGGCTTGGTTCCAAATTGCTCCTTGTAGCCTGGAGCTGGTATACAGCGAGAACTATATAACGCTGCAGTACAGTTGTTACCCGGGACTCAGAAACACAGAATCGTGTAGTTCTAACCCGAACAAGAACTACTAGTTCGAGATGAGCTCAAATCTAGTTGTCTTGTGTACCTCTTTGCTTCCTGCAAATTGCGGACATCCCGTTCTTCTTACAACAGCAGTATGCTCAAATCTTTCCCCTCCTTCGATCAATTGTATTCGAGTTACTTTGTGGAATAAAATTCGGTATCGAAGTGACCCTATACTTTCTCGTTCCTTCATTTCACACGATTGATCGAGAGGGAAAATCATCGAAGAGGCAGTATTTCGCAGAATAGCCCTTGCTAATGGGGCACCGTTTTTATTAAGCGATGGGATCTGTGTCATTGGCATATGCTTAGAGAGTCGAGTCGAACTCTGATCTCCCAATCCACTGTTTCTACAGTCCCCAAAAAGTTAGCTGCTGTTAATAAGAAAGCCACAAAGATATACGAGGTATAGAGCCCTTCAAGACTTTACAGTAGATGTGATATTATCGCAGAAACTAGGGTTCTTTTTTCCCTTGCGAAATTTCCCCCGGGAGGCTTGATGTGGGCCTCCTTGTTCTGCCGCTGATGATGGCTCCAGTTATCGGTCGATGCGATCGTGATAGTACCGTATCAGGCTCGATGTCATCTCTCTCTCTCCCCCCCTTGGATGGTGTGTAGGTCTTGCCTTCGCCGGGCTTCCCCCAAGCTCAGTTTCTCACGACATGGGACCAAGCGAAAGGCTCAATCAAGAACAATCTCCCTGGACGTTCAAGTCCGTTGTTTCTTTCTCGTTGGGGTCAGAATTGATGGAAAACAGTTACTCGGTTTCGCAAGTGTAGTATCCGAATTGCACTCTCAGACCACCAGTAAGTGGATGTGTGTGTAAAGCGCTAGGGTGCCCTGCGGTATGTGAGTGAAATCTACACTCCTACTAAGTTAATCTCTGTGTCCTGTCTTTTTTACGTTCATCTACGCTTTCTAATTCGCTAGATCACCTTTTCTAGCCTAGAAGCCCTTAGTTCTGCCAAGCCAAAATCTGTAAAGTGCCCACTTTCTTAACGGATCAAGCGTAAATCTTTAGAGAAAGGCGCTAAAAGAGCTTGAGATCATTGGAATTAGAAGACCAGGGCCTAGGATAGACGACTCCTACTGGCTCTGTAGCCCCTGTAGCCCCTTGTACCTACATCCACTTACTGGTGGTCTGAGTGCAATTTGGATACTACCTACACTTGCGGAACCGAGTATCAATCAAAATTACCCCATCTTCTGATGATGTTATTTGCGGGCCTGAGATAGAGCTACCACCGTAACCACCCTGCCTCTGGCCCACAAGGATGCGGGATTTCCGGGGGCTCAAGCAATGAGGACAGCAGAACCTAGAACGCCTTCTTCATCGACTTCTAAGTTCCTTTAATTTGGATACACGCATGCTTACCAGGAATTGATCTTCTCCTGTGAGCCATACTTGGCTTTTTGGGGTGTTCATGCTTACATTTTCGCCCCAGCTTAGGTCGAAAGCTCGGATAGAGCCAGGGCTTAAACTATATCTGGGCGGCGTGTGATCTGCACGCCCCATTGTCTGGACAAGCCATTCAATCACAAGTTCACAGCCGTGTGCAAGTTTCCTTTCCTGTAACGTCCGGAGCCTGTCGAGTCCTCTGATCATTTCTTTCCGTTTGCAATGACAGATCAGGGGAAGCCATCGTCGAGTGATATCTCGTCTTCATTACGGTCTTGTACATCAGCCAAAGATTCTTGGTGCAATAATCTGGTGGATTGTGTACGGAGTACACGCATCTCTGAGCTTCTTAATCAACATTACGTGGTTATATTTGTCTCTACGTGTAGTCGCGGGATCCTACAGATGGGACTGAAGTTGAGTATATTTTATAGACAGGGATCGTTCACGAGTTACGTTCGAGTACGTTCGAAGGTCCTGACATTGCGTCGCCCATCTTTACTCTTCACCTTGCGACATGGCTTCCAACTCGTCCTTTTTGGTATCATATGCATTCCTGTTTGCTGCTAGATCAAAATGGAAAATTCTCTTTCACCGCATCATGTTTCTGGGCCAATCCCCTTCTTGTCAACGCGTAGGTATCTCTGGCAGCAGCAATATGACCTGCAAGCAGTAGTAGCTACCCGTTGGGTGGCATCTCCAGCAAATCCAGTCAAACAACCGCCACCACGAGCTTATATGTAATGTTTTCGCACCTTCATTGTCTCACACCGTTCCATTGTCAGTCGAAAGATGCCCAGAATCAACAGAAAACACAATGACCGTACCTGCGAGTTTGGCTGTAAACAGTCTACTCCCTTTTCAAGATATTCAGATTATGAACGGCATCTGAAGGAGCAGCACCTACCGAAGAAGCATTGCCCTTCCTCGGGCTGTGAGCACCCACCTGACAAGAGGATTGGTCGGTTGATACAACATGCTCAGAAGAAACACAAAGCTGAATATCTAAGTAGTAAGTATTTTTCGTGTTACTAAGCGATCCAGTCAGTACCTGATAAGTGATCACAGTTGCCTTTAAATTGAAAGACGATGAAGATGAGAGATTCAAGGAGCTACTACAGTCTAGAGGTCACATACTTGTATCCTCGAGCCCAAACTGCTCTCTAATACTGTTGCAGTCACGTCTATGGGATACCCTGAATCATCCCTCAGTATGGCTGATGCAGAGCATGATTATATTGGCGGCGATATGAGTGCTCCGAAGTTATCAAATGATGAGTGGATAGAAGAAGAAACTCCGTACTATTGTAGGCTGCAAAAATGTCGACCATTTTTCGTATTGTTAACAATATTGCAGCACACAACACGGCAATGTATTCCGGCCCTGCTGTCAATTTTCCCTCAAACTTCGATCAAGCCACTGAAAACTCCATGGTATCATACAGCCCATTAGACAGCTTTCAATATCAGCAGAATAGCCTTACACAAACCGACTTCATGGCTGTAAACAACCATGCGTGGGCTATGCCAGAAGAAAACAATTATCTCACACCTCAACAAAACAATCCTTCGGCTTTCAATTTCGCCACTTAAAGCACGATGGGGGTCATTTGAATGTCTGCTTCTTCTCATCCCTGTTTTCTAAAGTGTTTCTTATCTCGCAAATTTCATCTATTCATCACATCATCTCAATACCACAATGTCTCAAGTGTGCTCAAACACGAACTTTACTTCATAATTTGGCCGATGAGAGGAACTCTTGGTTCGTGGATCTCCACAGGGCTGTTTTGCTGTTTGTAGCACATATGTTCAGGTTTAAACTTCGGAGTTTGTAGAGAAACGTTCCATGTTAATTGAGGTCCAAGAACGTCATATACGCTCGGGATTACAACGGCCAGAAATATAAGAACACGTCGATTATCTAGTCCTATGGTTCATCATGCACTGATTTGAATGCGAGAGGAATCCTTCTAGGAAGTACAGCTCTTTCGTGCAACGTTTTCACCTTGAAACGACATTCCCCGTACTGGTTGCTCTCGTAATTTTCATTCGGTTAGTCCTGGTCGGTGGTTATGATTGAAGTGCAAGGAGATGCAGAAATCGTGGTTGATTAAATATCGTAAAACTCCCAATTGATGACTCTATTTGCTGAGCCAAACCCGACAGGTTTATCTCAATTACCATAAAAGACTTGGGTAACTGAATTAATTGTATTCTAACGGTTTTAGCAGTAAGGCGGCATCGAGTAACAAATGCTCATACCCCTCGGCGAAGGATCTTTATTGGCTCGCTAGGGTTAAGGGGCTGCACCACTTTGATTGGCTGGGCACTAAATCCGAGAACAGTGAATACGTTCTTGCGAAAAATAAGACGACCCCAGAGCAATGTTCTCAATTTGCGCGAAGAACTCATGCTGAGATTTTTACTTTATTGATTTTCTACCTATTTTAATCCAACGTTTTCCGGATTCCTGATATGGAATAGAAATTGACGCTGTTACCGTGTATTTTTTTTTTTACCACGGCTCTCCCGCGTATTCTCTTAGCACATCGCCGAACTTAAGGATCCAATAAATCGTCATCGAACAGCGAGAAAATAAAACTAAACACCACGTTCGTGACGGGAGATTAACTTCCGTGGAAAGGTTAACATTATTGTTTTCTCCGTTCTCCAGATTTTCAAAGCTCAATTGTTGTTCTTGGTTATCTCGGGGTATGGGGACTACTACTCACGTTCGCGATTAATGAGCATTGCTCTGCCATCATGGTTGTTAGGCTATGGGACGCACCCGACATTTATGACACACATGAGTAATTTACAATCTACAATCTAGAAGGGTGTCAGACGAGTAAGGATGAATTGCCTGGCGCTCTGGTTTACTATTTCATGGGATTTTTGTAATTGAAATAGTTTGCTTGCTTGAGTCGATTGAATGTGAAGTTTGAAACCGCACAATGTCGTTTTCGTTCCAGTTTTCTGGTGAAATCATATTTCCTGATGTTTCCAGTAAAAAACTAGAAGACACATGTTATGCAGAATGCGAGCCACGAATAATATGTACGAGTAGAGCAGTTTCGGTTCCACTTACAAAGCAATATCTGAAGAGACGCGATTGGCCTAGTGGTCTGAGAAGCACGCGGAACAACCCTGCAAGCTAGCTAGGTAACGTTCTCAGATTGAGGCCATTCAGTACTCGGTAAGTTGGTCAGTCGAGTTTACTTAATTGCCCAATCTGTACCAAAAGCTATAGCAAGAGAAGAGGCTATTCAACAATTATCTGGCAGTAGATTCCTCAGAATTATTGCTTATATTTGTATTTAAACAACTGTATTTCTTGAGAACTCCAAAAGTTCTACTCCATACAAAAATTCTCCTAGAGAGAAACTTCCATAACGTGTCTCACATCGTTATCACGTGAGTATAGCCCCTCCTAAAACACCTGCAACCACGGAATCCATACCTTGGACGAAGCTCGGTGCTCCCTGCAGGCTGCATCTACTGCTCTTACAGTCACAGTACCGGCACCGGCCTATAACCTTGAACATCAAATGAAAAGTTAATCTTCATCTCACCATTCAGAGCCCCTACTTGAGTAGGACAAAACATCTCAACACCATCAATTAATTAATACAAAGTAACAACGCATCTTATACCCAAGATTCCACAATTAGAACCCAAGACAGCAAAGGGCCAAAGGCTCCTCTCTGCATTTCTTCTTCAGCCTAAAATACCTTAATAAATTATAAATCACGGTAGTAGCCGCCGACAACCCTAAATGCAACACTCTAGAGGACCAGAACCCCATCCGAGCACCACTAAGTCGGCTTGGCGAAAATCGGTAATCTGCTTAAACGACGACCATAGACACCACATCGACATTGATTCAGCATCTAAACGCCCTGTATCTAGCCTGTATCTAGCCTGTATCAATGCCAATCCTCATCACATGTGAAAAATAAGGATAATAAGCTGCGTTGAAAGTGGGGTTTCGTGCGTGCATAAAACCGTTTGAGGGTCGTGTGGGTGGCTGGTGCTGGGTGCTGGTGCTGGTACTGGTACTGGTGTCGGTACCAGTGCGGAAAATGGTGAAGTCGTTTCTGTTTCGTTAGACGGCATCCACGGAGACTGGACTGGTCTCTCTCTATTTTTGGTAACTCGGTCGGAGCCTTGATCTTGCATTACTTCGGGTTATCAGTACATAAGAGAACGAACACCTCTTCCACAAATAATTCAAACAAGCTACTCTGCGAGTGCTGCATATTTTACGAAAGGAAATAATAATTAAGCTTCAGAAGCCGCCGTGGGGTAATCTCTTTACGACCAAGATTTATATTATCCGCCTCAATTCTCAATTTCTCGCCAATCCCTAGCAGCTTCATCAAGCAACAACACAACAACAACAACACGAAATGTCGAGAATGGACTCTATTCAGGATCATTTCCAGGGTCAAGAGGAATGTTACGATTATGATTCTGACTCCTCGGATTCTTCATACTGTTCTACTTCGTCAATTGGTTCATCTCGAGCATACGACAACAACTCACATAATCAGGCGAAATATTCATACCGCCCATTCTCACCCAACTCTTATCAATCACCAAATCTAGCGGAATTTCATCAAACGCGACAGAGCGAATCCTACGACCCGTATGATCTCGAATACGACTCCTCCTCCTCTTCTTCGTCCGCATCCTCGCCATCTTCATCCTCGTCTACAGGATCACATTCATATCCAGAGCATTCCCCGCTCAGTACAACCCTCGATAATTACCTTAGCACCAAACCCCATCCAGAAACACCGGCCGAATTCCAAACCGCCATTCTCGACATTAATAATATTCTCCAACAAAAACTTAATGGAAACGAAGACTCGTCATCTCACGAAAATTTGACCAACCAAATTTACGGCGACCTCCCACTTTCAACCGAATCGGAAATCTGTACCACCATTTTATATAATCATTCCTCGGACCCCAAACTCACGCAACTTTGCGAAAAGCATCTCCTCTTCCTCGCCTGTTCCCACGGCAGTATCATGAGCTCCGGAACCACCGATTCCCACTTCGAAGTCCTCCTCGAAGATCAAGGAGGCAACCAAGTCTTCGGCTGGGAATTATACGCCCCGACCTCCGCTCTGCTGAGGGTGAGCGATGTCTTGGAGGACGGAGTCAAATCTGGACCCAACACCTTGCCAGAATACCATGCAGAAATGGGGGAGGGGGAGAGCATCCAGACATGTGTCAGAAACAAAGAAGTCTTCTTGAACGAGATCCTGAGGCTGCCGGCAGATGTGCTGTTAAGTGTGGACAGAGTGAGGGGTCTATTAAGGCCGGTGCAAGGCAAGTAAACCGAGTAAAAAATCTTGGAACGGTCTCGAACAGCAAAGAAAAAGTGGATATCCTTGGTGGATAATTGGGCGAAAAAGGTGTGAAGGAAAAGACCGAAAGGAAGATCAGGGTCAAGGAAAACTGGGGCGAGGGAATTGTGGGAACGATAAGGCGACGGGGAACAACCTTTTCTTTGGACCAATGGCTGTCTCATATCGCAACCGGAATCCAAAACACATATACCCCCGAGATCCTCCGACATAAACTCTATATTTACCTTACTCCACCCTTCCTTGCCATCGAAATTTCACCATCTCACCGAACCGAGTCACCCTCACATCAAGTCGCCATGCCACCAAGTCGCCAGCTCACCGAGTTACCAGCTCACCGAGTTATGTACCATAGCTTCCATCAAGTATTGGTCGGACCTCGAACCAACCCGTATTGCATGGATCGCCAGTTGGTGGCATTACCAATCTTGCTATGATCAAGGTACTCAGGTTCAAGAGTGTTTACCTCTTGCTCATTCGCCAGACTCGTGAGAAAGGCTTGTCTAATCCGCTCCTCTTTCCTGACGTGTCACATTTCTACAATGGTCGCCATGGATTATAAATGGGGTCCATCTAAGGCTGATGTAGGGGCTGTACGATGGGAAAGTTGGGGTAATGGCTTGGGGGAAAGGAAGGCGAAGGCGGGCTCACATCACAATCTTATAATGGTCCTAATAATTAGCGAATAGTAGTAGTTTAATGATATTCGCTTCGAGAGAGAAAAATTCGAATCAAATATAAGACATATTACCTATTACCCGAGTATTTCTTTATGTGTATATCCTATCCTTTGATCCAGAAAGTAATCGACTACATCTCTTTTTGAAAGACCCATATATCACAACTCATTCCCAGTCATCCTGCCAGTGATCCTCATCCTGCCTCTGAGTCGCATCCTGCATAGCCCCACGTGACTGTAACAACAAACAAACGGTGTAGCCAGTCCGGGTTAGTGGGGATACCTTGAATTGATGGAGAGGTGGAGAGGTGAGGTGTAGCTTGGGTTCCTGCTGTAAACACAACACTGTGAGCTGGCTGTGTTTGATCGGGTTCTGATAGCAAGCACCTTATCACCGATTCCTGGGAAAGGGGGAAGTTGATTAAGACATTGAAATCTAGATATATCATATAATCTACTACAAGTGACGAAGTTCGCTTAGGAGATTTTCTCATGGGCGGGCGAAGATTGCTTTAGTTCGTAAATAGTACCTACTGTACTGAAAAGATGTGAATTAGTTCAATTATTGACTTGACGAGATGTGGACTAAAGCTACGCGATTGGAGATGTGAAGAGATTCATTGGTTCTTGTGCTTCTTTCTACGAGATGGGAATTCAATTCGTAATTATCAACCTATAATATCCTTTATTCACCAGTTATATGATACAAAAGATTGATTCTATCTAAATCTTCTTCTGATTTATAGTATCTTCTTTCTTCTGAATTAATCTAGGTAATGATATTTGTCAGACATTATTTAGCTATAGATACCTACCTATTACTTAGATAATAAACATTTGTCCGATACAAGTCCAACTAAATCACTTCTTTCAATAATTTAGAACAATAACATTAGATGAGAATCTTTTAATCAAGTCATAGAAATATAAAATCTAGTTAGCATAAACAAGATCTAGATAGGTTTCCAAGAATCAACTGAGTAAGACCGAAAGTTATAAATTTCCTAAAGCTTTGTAGTTGGTCAATTCTATAAGCATAAGCGGCAAAGAAGATTGCTACTAGGTAGAGCTCACGCCGAACCTCAAGATCAATGGACCCGACTTCTGTAACTTTTCAAATTGGAAGCGTGACTTTCGCGGGGTAATGGTAATGTGATGTCAATAATATCTATGGATAAAGGGCCTTGTAAAAAAGGAATCACAAACTGACGGGTTCACACAGGAGGAAGTAATTCAGTATACAACCAACCTGGAAGCGATTGACTTGCACGCGAATTGGAACCATATTCGCTTGTAGCTTTACAAGTCTCATGTACCCATTCAACATTATTGTGATCACCTTTTAAAAAGTGTGGGAAAGACGCTCGCGTTGAATTCCTGGTAATGGCGCTGGATAGAGACACTGTAATCTTACCGATATCAATCAAGTGATACAACGCCCAGCCAACTTCACATTCACTACCCCCAATACCCTCACCACACCAAAACACCACAACACGTCCATCCATCCACCTAAAAGTAAAATACCAAAAAAAAAAAGAATACCAAAAGTCAAACTGGCAAAACTCTAGCATGGCGCTTTGGGGCTAGAGAAATCCACCTTCGTTGGCAGTGGATTTTTTCCGATTGAGGGAACAGCTCCGTGTGCTTGTCGCATATGGGATAAAATCACATTACACACTCGTGCTGACCTGACCAGGCGTATAGTATCAGGTTTTCGAACAGCAAAGGTGTTAATTGAGGTTATCTAGAGAATTTTAGAATTGGGATTTGTGCGCTTTGTGGGTCAGGTGAGGGAGACCTTGAGATCGTAGAGTGAATATCAGACCTGCCCTAAATCGATCGCCAACGAAGAACACTCGAATGAAAATCGGAATTGTGAAAGCTAAAAATCTTTCCCTGGCCTCGACTTTCCCTTCTTCCCTCCACACCTCTCTGTCTACAACACAACGATATCAATCAAGTGATAGCATTGTAAGTGTAGCACTCGATGGATCAGCGAGAAGCATCCCATCAGCCTCGCAAAGAAACTCGGCCCTCTATACCGGTGTTCACAAAGGGAGAAGGGCGAGAGTTGAGGTCGCTCCTTCCTGTAAGATTTACAGGACCTTGATTTGACTTTGGGAAAGTCGACTCGACACACGGATGATTTGATATCCTTGGACTAGGTAGGTATCTAGGTACGCGGGACAGGATTTAGGTGATTCTTGCCCTTTCGGCTCGATTCTCGATTCTCGACCTGACCACGAAGTCGGCCTGACCACCTGCAGGTGCACGATTCCTCCGCTCGACAGCGGGACGAGGAGAGAAAGTCATTCCTTCCTCTATCTAGTAAGTAGGTACTCTTTTGACAGGACCCAAGACAAGACGACGCAAGAGTGAGATTGGGATCAAGCTCCCGAGGTCGTTCCTTCCTGCCTAACCCTAACTTACCACAAGCTAGCTGGTCTCGACTTCGCGCCAAGACAAGACGACGTTTTGGGACTACCGAGAGGGAAGGCACGACGCGTCTCTCCAAAGTATCAAACCCCTCAAGGAAGGAAGGGAGGGGAGCAGGGAGGGAATTGGTGTGTGGCGTGGCGTGGGGTGGGGTGTTGTCGTATATTCGTATATATCTCTCTCTGCTAAGTCTAATAAGAAAGGAAGGGAGATCTTGAGGCTTAATCGGTTTTGAGATTTGAGATTTGAGATTTGAGATTTGAGATTTGAGATTTGAGATTTGAGATTTGAGATTTGAGATTTGAGATTTGAGATTTGAGATTTGAGATTTGAGATTTGAGATTTGAGATTTGAGATTTGCTTGCTCGTGGGTTGTTTCTCTTTTCAGGATGCTTTTGTGGGGAGGTCTTGTACGTGATTTTTTATGCGGCTTTAGGGTGGGATTTTCATTTTGCTTTGCTTTGCTTTGCTTTGCTTGGGTTGGGGTTGCTTGTTTGGGTTGTTGGATCCCGCTGGGTTGGGTATCCCTTGGGTGGGTAGGAGTACATTTGAGCTTTGAGGATACTAACTTGTGTAGGTATGCACCGCATCGTATGGACCCTGTTTTTCCGGTGACGGGAACGGGAACGGCAGGGATATCGAGCTCCAACATTCTAAGTGAACAGAGCCTAAAGCCTAAAGCCTTTGGACTTAGGGCTTACGTGCCTCTCTGAATTACCTATACCTAGGTTCTTGTTGGAGTATAGAGGAAGCACAAGTTCACGTTTCACAGCCTAGTTTCACAGTTTCACAGTTTCACTCCTGCTCGTCCGGAACGCTGTTTTTGGAATGGCGACTTCGACTCGTTGTTTTGATACCGTTTGGTACTCGGTTATTAGACAGATGTTTGCGAGTCCTTCTCCTTCTTGCATTACTACCGCGGGGACGACGCCTTCTTTGTCTACTCGTATACTTTCCCTTATCATATCCAATGCGACGCTATCCCAGCCGTCTTTTTTCGTTAATGTGAAATTCCTTTGGAGTTCTAGGTCGAGAGTGTCCAATGATTACGGTACACATGTCATGATTGAGGGGGTTAGAGGTAGGTAGGTAGTAAGTGAATAGACTCCAAAAGAAATTAAGTGGCGCGCGCAAGCTGTGGCCTAGTAGTACAACTCCCAAATAGTCCAAAAATCCAAAAAAAAAAAAAAAACTCCAAAATAATATTTTCAAGTGGCAAAAGAGTTCGGACCCTCCGGTCCTACATCTCTAACTAGTCTAGTCCTCAGCGAAGTTCGTGGAAGGGGGCATACCTTTTGCCTTTAAAGTCCAGAAGACTAGAAGTGGATGATTACTTGTCTAGCCGCTAGCGCAAGAACCTTTTCAGGGAAAGGAGACAAATCGTACCGGTGCACGATTCCTCACAGTCGCCTCCACAGTGCCCGAAGGCGACAGGAATCGTCTTAATTGAGTACTTGAAGGTTTGCTTAGTGCGCGCTCCATTTTTCCCGTGACCTGGTATATTCACTCTCTCTCGGTTCCCCCATATCCATAGATGTACCGCTCTTTACCCGACGAGTAACGGACAGGATCAAAGTCAGTGGAGATAGAGCGAACAATCTTGGAGTTTCCTCTTCACATGTAATGTAATCCTATTATCTTCTACACCAAAACTCTCTTTATCTCATATAGCATACCTCCCCCCCTCGCCCTCCTCATATATACACCTTTTTGACCATCGAAAGTGAATCGCGGGGGCTGGGAGCATCTTCGCTCACCCACCACCACTACATCTACCTACCTACAGCGTCTTCATTCTACGGTGAGGGAGTGAAAAGCGTATCATCGTCCACACCATCAGCCAAAAACTCGTACCCAATCCTGTGTTTTATAGAGTGTATGACCTGAATTTCTGTGGTAGGACATGATATAGGGATTCTTGAGGAGCGGTTCTTCTGTCTCTGTATCTTTATCTGCTTCCTCGTCGACTTGACTTGTCGTTGATTATTTCGCGTGTCGTATTGTGGTGAAGTACCTAGTTACTAGATGTAACTCGTAAGCCAAGTGTGGAGTCGTACATCTATTGAAGAAAGTTGGCGAGAGGTACGCTATCCTTTCTTGATTATCATACCTAAGATTCTTACTCTCGTCATTAGAGGCGGGCTTAAGTGTTTTCACGTAACAGTTCGTTGGGGGTTGTGTTATTTCTCAGTTATCTACGTCTTTTTCTTGTGTCCTCTGCGGGAAACTCTAAGTTTTCTTTTGTTTTTGTAATCTACCTAGTCGTTGGTCGTGTTTGAATAAAATGTATCTCAGAAGTTTGGTTTGCTACAGTACTAGAATGGCTGGAGGTTCGTTCGAATGTCCTAGGCGATACTTGAAACTAACTGATACTTTGCATAACCACTTTCTTTGGATATCGCGTTACAGTTCCATTGTAATAGTTTCTGATTAGAAATGAGAATGATAGATTTGCCGTTTCAAGAGTTCTCTCTCGAGTCATATATTTTCTTTGCTTCTACCTCCTTTCCAAATCTTGGAAGCTCAAGCAATGGTGTCTCGACCTCGTGCTGCCGCGAAGGATCCGCTGCACAGTTTATATGATTTACATTGGCGTTTTGCCATAAGAAGAGGAGCCATGGTGAGATGTCTTGGTTTTGTAAAAGAGTAGATCAGATTGTTCCCCTAAAGGCAACCCTGGGATTAAGCGAAAAGCTTCTGATAATAAACTAAAACCTCAACTTATTCTAACTCAAAACGTTCAAAGGGCTGTATGCTGCAAAAACATCATACGCTAATCAATAAAATATGTGTAAAAACAAGCCCGCGAATTGGATCACAGAACTCGCTAAGAAAATAAAACGATACGAACAAGGGTATGATGGACACTCTCTTAAACTCTCATCCAGAAAATTACGTATGGCATAGGGAACGACAAATTTTTCTCATGGTATGAATTCCTTAATCAAGGTACAACCGTTGATCTGACGATATCATATTCCAGGTTGTGGTCAACCACAAGGAATATGTAACCTAACTCTCAAAAGCCCTATCACCAGTCGTAGCAGTATCAGGTCCTTCTATTTCCTAGAGGAGATAATACATTCCTTCTCAGCTCTCTAAGCGAACAATCTACGATTCATGGTTCGTGCGATGAAATGGTATATAGAAGCCAAATTCAAAATACTTTATCATTGTCGTCTTCAGACCAGCACTACTGAGGTCTAATGACATACAGGGTGAAATAAAAACTGTTCAAAAACGATCAACAAATTTGTAATTGAGGCATCGTAAGTCGAGCAAAGGAATATGCATGTGTTTGTTGCAGGAAATGAAAAGAACAATGATGGGTGAGTGAGTGTACGGTTGGAAAAAGAGGTTTAGTTATCGTCTTCAGTGATCTTACACCATGCTTCAAAGACGAGTATGCCAGAAAAGGGCAAAATTCGAAGGGTCATGGGCCAATTGCTTTTAGCTTAACATATTTTTAAGGTATAAACTGGGCAATGACAAGATCTCTTACATTGATTACACATACTGACATTGTCCTGAGAACCAGACTATGAACTAAAGAAACACTTCTTCTCAACTTCTCGGAGACTACAGAATATGAGAGCCCCAAATTGATTAGGCAAAACTTTGATAAGGGCTACTGAATTCTGTAGTCGACTATTTGTTAATAGTAGCCCGGAAATATTTCGAGTGGAAAATTTTATCAGTCTTTTCGGTAATAATTAGGTAAAATTTTTGAATATTGCTAACGGTCAAATCTTATATATTTTCTTAATGCGGAAAATATAACTAAAATGTATGAGATAATACCGTGGAAACCAGAACTAAGACAAAGGTTAAGTTTTAGGGTGAGGAATAAACCCTTAAAATTTTAATGATTTTATTAGTTAGTAGGATCTGTAGAGACTAAACGACAATCGAAAGTTTAGCAAGTTAAATTATTAGATAAGTTATAGTCTTGGGAACTCCTAAAGGTTTAAGTACTAGTATTAATTCATAGAGGACGAGTATTATTTTATAAAGTATTACATCCTAGCAAGTATTGGTTTTTTTCTTACCTGAGCCTATAAACGCTAGGTACTAGTGAAAATCTTAAATATATTACAGTGGACAAGCAGCAGGAAACTTGACCTCAATAATATATTTTTATTATTATTAGTAGGATCCTCAGCTGGATAGCCAATACGGGGGCAAGATAACTGAAAAAGTCAATGCTAAGAGTAACGTCTTGGATACCGATTCAGTTTCCAAAACTTACGTTTATCGCTTCGACAACACTATCTGACCCCGAAGAGACTTTTCGGCACTGCGGCTTCTTGAACAGAAGCCGGCTGAAAACCAACAGCGGGCGGTAGCAGAACATGCTGTAGATCTCGAAGATTGTAAGAATGGATAGCTTCAAGAAAATCCTCGTTGATACTTATAAAGGGCTCGTGCTTGACGGACCACGAGATCAAGGATGCCGAAGGGGGTGTCATAGGTCTCCTTCGCGGTATAAAAATACCTGTCATTTGCACACTCGCTGTCAAACAGGGAAACGTAGAATAGCGGTTGCCTATTGAAGTGCTCAAGCAGCTCGTGCTACAGATTCTTCGACTCAATCATTGGTCGCTGGATGAACAATGCACGACTCTAAATGCAGCACGATTCCAAAGTGCAACAACAGAGTCTGAATGATCTTCAGTTACTTGGTGCTGTTTTGGAATCCTAGAGATGTATCTCAAGTTATGATTGATGCCGAAGTGCTCAGTCGCGAGTTTAGTAGTAAAACCTTGTGGCTAAGAGAGTTCATGCGAATATTCGACAATCTCCAGACCCGAGACAGTAGAACTAATGTCAAAATTCTATTAGTCAGCTCTGGCAGCAGTCCATATTTCGTATATCGAACAGACCTCTGACTTTCGACTAAGCGACTTTACCATCAGATTAGGCCAACAGAGACCAGTGTCTCCGACGTCGAGGAAAAATGGTAAGACTCCGACGTGCCGCCAGAAAACCAGGTTCCGATGCGCTTATGACTTTTGTCTTACAGAGCTATGAGCCGCAATTAATGCCTTCTACCACAGAATGTAGTGAGATGGGAAGAGGTCTTCACTCCTCGCCAAACGGATAGTTGAACTTCAGGAGCCCATTCAAGCCTCCAACCCAGCCATCATCATCCTCGGTCCCCGTCTTCGTACCTCTCATAACACAGGGAACACCACCGACCCACTCCATTCCCTTTGTGATATGCTCTCCATTGACTCGAACCTCCATACCCACACTAACGCCATGGCTCCTTCTACCATCAATACTGACTTCCAAGTCTCTCCCCCGATTCTTCTCACTCAGCCGTAATGTAATAGGAGTGTTCGCAGGTAAGACCAAAGGTCTAAAAGACAGACTCCTCGGGCAAATTGGAGTCATCAGAAGACTACTGACAAGAGGATGGATAATACTTCCACCCGAACTCAGACTATACGCTGTACTTCCGGTTGGCGTGGAAATGATCATTCCATCAGCTACAGCTTCTGTCAAGAAACGACCACCAACAAATACTTCAATGATTGCCAGATGTGCTTCCTTTCCACGATGGATGATAACTTCATTCATGGCATGAACATCTCCCTCAAAGTTCTCAGCCGGTTTGTCTCCAAAAACGCGGTTACCATCAGAATCATACACCCCCACCTTCAGTCGGTTCCGCAGCAACACTTTCGAGCTTCTTGATGGCCCCATTGACTTCCCTCGCACGCTTGACCAACCAGTCACGACATCCCCAGTTTCGGCATTATTCATCTGAACATGCGGATGCTTTTGGTCCTGAAACAGCGGGGATCCTGCTCCCGCTCCCGACATATACACTTCCCTAAATGCACGCTTGAACTCGGCGAACTTCCATTCTCCTAGGAAGCCCAGAGTGCCCATACTGAAGGAAAGTATTGGTGGTACATGAAGGGTCGTGCTGAACAAAGAGGAAGCATGTAAGATAGTACCATCCCCTCCAAGAGTGGTAGTCATATCAACCTTCTTCGCGAGATCATGAGATGTGCTGTTTGTATATATTGGGAACGAGAAGTGTTTGTGCATCTGGGCAGCGACTTTAGGCTCAAAAATAAGAGAAACATTATCGTAGTTTGAATGAATATGCTTCGCATACTCAACGAGAGATTCGCTGACTTTTGGAGCGCCAATCTTCTTGATTAGAAGAATGTTGCGAGGCGGGGATGGCCATTGCAGAGATAGGAGATCGCTCGACTTGCTGTCTGTAAAGGTCGATAGTCAGCAAATGATGGTGCTACGGCGCTTAAGAGCATGCCTTGATATCGAGGAATGATCCTATCCGGCAGATTTTCCACATCCAGAATCTCCCTTCTCGTTGCTGTGCGACTAAAACTGCGGTGCAAGCTCACCAGTCGCCTGGGCAGAATCCGTGGGCGCATTGCGAAGGGTTGGTGTTTGTTTGTGTTGCGGCTGGCAAAAACAAATTAGGGTGGTTAAATGCCCGACGTGATACAATGGAGAACGGAAATATCTTGACCTGTCATTATTAGTAATCCGCGACGTAAATGAAGCAATTCACAGTCGTTTCTAGCTTGCAGATAGGGCTGAACGATGGAGTTGTTGATTCAAGCTTAATGTTGCCTCCCCTCGCTTCCCTCGCTCCCCTCCCTTGTAGCTTTTGCCAAGGGCGGAATGCCACCTGCATGCGGGCAGCGGGATGGCCACCTGCGCTGGTATGATGAGGTTCTGCCCTCATGGGTCCCTTATCGATAAGGCCAAGTTGTCTGAATCTGGCATTTTCAGAGCAGCGTGGCAGCCAATGGAATAAATTATATCTTCTTCAAGCCACCACCCTCCTTTCCAATACCTCTCCACGCCCGAGTCAGGACCATCTGGGGATGATGGTGTATCAAACACTCTGATGGGAGCGTGATCAAGCATCTTTTAAATTTCGAGCATCTTGTCGCAAGATTTCCGCCCCAGCCGAACTGAACCACGCGACCAACGACAAGAGGCACACCAGTCTACCAATCAGCCCAAGCACATTCACACTCAACGGGTTGCTCGCTGCGGCGAGACACATATAGATTGGCGGCTCTGGGTAGACCGCTGGAAACCTCTACAAATTACAACAAGCAAGACAGCCATCATGGCGAACGAAACCGTGAGGCAGAGGAAGCAACCGGAAACGAAGCCTCCACCCACAGAACTCGAGGCCAGCAAGACGGATGAGCATCCAGGAGGAGATATCAAACACAACCCGGCAGTTCAAATCCTCAGATTACTGGCCGTCGTGACATATTTTCTTTCAGCATGCACTTCGTAGGTGCCCTTGTTTTCTGCCAATAAATCCATTACTAACCTGGCGCAGAATAGTCGCAACACAGCTGTTGGGGGTGCCTTTATATTGGATTAGTCGAGACTGGTACTATGCCTACATGGCCCAAACGAAACAGTCCTTTGGAATCGCGGTGACGACGTTAACACAGTGGTGGGCCCCGACAGTTGTGAGAATCAGCGGGGATGCCTCGGTGGTCAACGAGATGCGCAAAACGGCGGATGGGAGAGTGGAATTAAATTTCCCAGAGAGAATAGTCATGATTGCAAACCATCAGGTACATTTGAAAGCGATGTTGGTCAAAACACATGCTAATCTCAACAGATCTACTCTGATTGGTTGTATCTCTGGTGGGCCGGTTATACCAACAAACCCCACATGCACGGCCACATTTACATTATTCTTAAGGAATCCTTGAAGTATATACCGATTGTTGGATGGGGAATGCAGTTCTACGGCTTCGTTTTCATGTCAAGGAAGATGGAAAAGGACCAACCACGACTCGCACATCGACTGAATGTTTTGAAACAAGTACACTCAGGGCCAATGTCCGGATCCACAGGTTTAGATCCAATGTGGCTTATGCTTTTTCCAGAAGGAACGAATCTCAGTAAAGATACCAGGAGTAGAAGTGCGAAATGGGCAGAGAAGACTGGAGTTAAAGATATGGTGCACGTACTTACTCCACGCAGCACAGGATCATTTTTTTGTTTGAATGAGCTCAAAGGGACAGTTGATTATGTTTATGACTGCACATTGGCTTATGAGGGTGTACCGTAGGTTTTGTGCTACTATTTTCACCCGTTTATGCTAACATTGTATTCAGAAGAGGGCAATATGGCCAGGATTTATATACTCTTCGATCAATGTATCTTCAAGGACGGCCACCGCCTTCAGTCAGCATGTACTGGCGCAAATTTGCCATGACCGATATTCCCCTCGATGACTCAACCAAGTTCGAACGTTGGCTACGTGAAAGATGGCTAGAAAAGGACGATTTGATGGAACAGCAACTAGTTACTGGATATTTCCCAGCCACCAAGTCTTCTTCCAACGGGGCAGCCAAAAATGGAGCCACGGATGACGGGTTCATCGAAACCGAGGTGAAGCTAGCAAATTGGTGGGAGGTGGGAAAAATATACTTGGCCCTTGCCACTGCGGGATTGGCCTCGCACTGGCTGGTGAGATGTTGGTTTCTATTATCAAAAGCTATTCAGGGGTAGTATAAGTAGGTGCGCAGTTCTTTGGTTGTTGATACCCAGGGGAGAAAGGATTGTTTTTTGCATTGGGCAGTTGGTTTGCCTCATTGACACGAAAGCACGAATCACGATTTTGTTTATCCAGAACAACATAGGCGCCTTTTGTATGTAGGTTGGTTGGGTAAATTGTGTGTGGGGGCTTGGGATAGGTAGGTGGGTATGTAGATTTTTTTCAGCCATGAATGAAATTCTTTCTACCACCTTGGTTTTTCGACTTCTTGCTTTTTGCTTCTTATTTGTATTGCGGTTGGTGCTTTTAGATCTTTTCAACTCTTTCCGTATCCTAACAATCACTCTTCAAGCGGTCACAGAATATTTCTCTTCGACTTTAGAGTTGAGATTGTTCTGCGTAAAGCTAATGATTTCGCCAAATATACAGTAAGTATCTGGTGTGTCCCATCCACTATTATATTTGATGGGAAATCCTGTTCTGGATATCAATCGTCTCCGTCTGTCTTCGCTGTCCAATAATCTGGGATTTGACATAGCCCCAGAGAACACCCAAAGTAATTCATCCTAGGAGTCTTGCATTTTCTACTGCATCACGTGCCACTTACCCCTATTTGCCTTTGTGGACTGGGGTGCGTCTTGGGACGCGTCTCTTGTTGTAAACAACTAGATGTCTTCTGCTTTAAAGGAGTTGAAGCAGGGAGAGGTCTGAGCTGGTGATCCGAAATCTTGTTGCCGTGGGTGGAAAGAGTGGACATAAGGTTTTCTTGTTGTAACCTGTTTGATCAACTTGAATTCTTGAGAAATGTTTTGGCTAATTATTCCATATCTCTCATTGAAGTAGTCAGGATGTAACTTCTACCTTTCTCTGTATTTCAATTAAATACGCTAAGACGCTTAGATTGACGTAGAGTTTTACAGCTACTTTCACAGACTAATTTATTTGTTGAAAGAATAAGTCTAGTAGTCAGTGCCTGTAGAAAGACGCACTGACTATTAGCTTGGGACGCGCAATGAAGAGAGTAGTGGTGAACACTCCTTATTATTGTCCTATGTTTCTAGGACAACTTCCTATTTGTTGGTTGACTATCAAAGTCAAGACACACGGTACAATAATCTGGTATTGTATTTGTATGTCGTTCTAAGTAGAGTGTGGGATACAGGTTCTACATATACCCGTAGGTCACGTGTTTATCCCCCCTACAGTGTAGTAGCTGAAACTGCTACTACAAACAACATATATAAACAAGACTACTAAGACATGTACAAACAAGTGAATATGGCATCATCGCAACACTATTACTCTAATAGTTTAGGATAATCTAAATATTTATTCGAATCTTCTAGAGTAATTGTATAAATTATCTCAAAAGCTCTGGGCTAATGTCTCAAATTACTCTGGACATGTAGAAAGATGGGATACTCATTTACTGGTCCCGATGTCTATGGGCAGTCTAGTGGCTTAGTCCAAATGGCTATGATCAGGCGGCTCGGCTATCTGAAAATCAATACATCATAGCAAATCTCGTGTCACTTCTGTTCCCAAGATCCCACGTTATATTTAGTTTCCGTTAGCTACTAGCTGGGGAAACTAAATACCTGTCGTACCTTATTGTTGTCGCAACAAGATAGTGCTGTTTATTTGTTCAGCCACATCCGTAATGATTGTAGTTTTGGTGGCATTACATGCACTTTTACAGTGGGGGGGTTTTGGTTGGCGTGGACTCCAAGGAGCCGACGGGGGACGTCACATCAACATGGGAAATTGCAGAGATACTGTAACTCATCTAAGTATACATCCAACGACAATGCAGACGCTCCCAAGTCTAAAAGTGTACGCGTATCGTTAAAAACAAATAGCGATCCCCGAATCCATCCGACTCGAATGACGTCTCTAGTCTCTATACCAAAGGGATTAGTTTCTACGACTTTTGGAATCCATGCCCCAAAGAGCTCAAGGAAGGAATAGGTCCCTGACTAAAGTATGTAGAACTATCTTCTATTTCGGCTTCTTATCCTCTCAATATACTTCGGTATAACAGAAGCGGAGTAATAGTGACCTCGGAATAAACCTGTACCACTTCAAGTAATTCGCTTTGAAATTGATCTACCATTGAAAAGTGACTTCAAACTTGAGTGATCCCTCAATTCCTAGAGTGGTTGAACTTATCGTTTCAATGTCTATGGTAACAATTTCGATTACCTGAAGAGCTTGGAGTGCTCATTCCAATCTACTTAGACAGATGCATAATTCTTTAGAAATGTATGGAGAGCGACACGAAAGCTCTATTTGACACTCAATGTCCACGGCAAGAATGTCCATAAGAAGGCATCGCCTAATTCAGGGGCTGCAGGAGTCACGTGTATGTACACACTGCAGATGCAAGCCCGAGGGGTGCAGGTTTCAGTAACTGGTGGACATGTCGCTGGCAAGGACCACTTATTTATCAATACTAATGCGGCTAAAATAATTATTCCAAAAGACTACCCTGAATAAGAAAATAAGTCAGTCATATTTTTATGATAATTGTGAAGTAAAAGTGGATTCCCCATCAGTCCTGACTGTCCTGACCTCGGGAGTCATCAGGCACTAACCCCTGTACTCGTACCTGACGCTAAAATGCCCAGCCACCTCACCCAGCCTCTCGAGTCCACATCAACTCCAACTCTGAATCTTGGAATGACTGGACCAGATGTATTTACAGAATCACTGCCACGTTCGTTCTAAGGTCAAGGTTAAGTTCAAGGTTAGGAAGTAGGAGATACAAAATGCTCCATTCTCTCAGCTTTTAACTTGGGTTTGTACACATTTCTTAACATCCCTCTTCATCTTCATCTTCAAACCCAGAACCATGCCTTTTATCCCCAATACTCCCGAGTCTCTGCTTCTCAAATCTGAGTCGAAAACCGGAGCAGGAGCAGACACTTGTAGAGGTCTCACCTCCAATGGACAACCATGCCGAAGACCAATCTCGAAAAGCCCACACTCATCGCCGGGTCCGAGTCCGCAACGAGCCCAGAGCTCAGAAGGATTTTGCTGGCAGCATCGAGAGCAGGCACAGGCACAGGCGTCTGCTAGCAATACACCAACACCCTCCCCGCAACGGAAACACAAAACCCTTAAAGAGCGAACGAGCGTCGATACCTTAGTGGACAGGTTAGGATTGCTTGAAGTCGAGCAGAATACAGGTCGAAAGCCACGTCAAAGCAAGACCCATCAGGGACAGCACACCCACACCGAAAAGCCCGCCAATGAGACCTCTCACATAACGAACTCAAACTCCACACATGGGCCACCACAGAAGGAGAGAAACTCGCTCTTACAGCTCTGCTGTTGTATTGGTGAGGAGGATGAGGGTGAGGTTTCTGTCAGGCCAGCAAAGAATGGCCGACGTCCAAGCAACACAGCCGAGATGCCGCCCCAGAAAGCCTCGAAGGAGAAGGCGGACAGGCCTCACATCGCTCGAGATCCATCCTCCAGAACAGGGGAGTTTGTGGCTCTTATTCCACCAGCTACGCCACCCCAAACTGCAGCATTATTACTCGCCGAACTAGCAAAACCAATCTCCGAATCGGATACTACTGGCTACATTTACATGTTCTGGCTTACCCCCGAGTCTCTTCCTGCCGACGCTCCTTCAGAGACAGCACCCCACTTACTCGAAGCCCCGTCGAGACCTGTCAATAGGCAAAGACGAACGTCTGACGTGCTGAATACTTTTGCAGCCGCCACGCCGGATACCTCGGATAAGAAGACAATGCTTCTCAAGATTGGCAGGGCACAGAACGTGCAAAAGAGATTGAATGAATGGACACGGCAATGCGGATATAACGTTTCCCTGATTCGCTACTATCCTTATCAATCAAGTACGCCCTCTGCAAATAACGTCAACCAGCCACCGAGAACACCTCACAAGGTACCAAATGTCAATAAGGTGGAGCGGTTGATACATATTGAGATTGCAAGTAAGAGAGTCAAAGGGGATGGTAAGTGTGGGGCATGTGGAAGGGAACATAGGGAGTGGTTTGAAGTGGATGCTAGCAGGGAAGGAGTCAAGGAAATTGATGGAGTTATTCGAAGGTGGGTTGAATGGAGCGAACGGGAGGTCATGAGATGAGTTACTACTTCGTAGAACTGATATTACGAATTCTATTTTTATCCGGTTTACCCTTAATTCCATTTAAAGCCTATGCCTATGTGAAGCAAACAGGGCAGTGGGTCTGCTTGTTACAAACACGGTATTTTTTATTGTCTCTGCTGCTCCGCCCTGTTCCGAGCCATCCATCCACAGAGCGAAAAACAAGTTTCACCATATGGTGTTACATAGGTTCTACATCTAAGGCCACGACATAACAGAGTGTGGCGTGTCAACACCAAGTCATTGAGTGCCACCTTAGCTCGCGAAATAGTCCAGAGTTTGTTCAATCTTCAACGTGTCGCCTTTTTTTGCTTGCCAAACCCACTTGCAGCCCAAATCACCCGGTGGTCCGTCTGTATATGATTTGACTCCAAAAAACTTGTCCAAGGCAGGAAGAACCTCTCGAACTTGAGGCGGTGTCACCAAAGGCCCGTAGATACTGAACCTTCCACGAAGCCACCTCTCCACCCTCTCAAAATGTCTCCCTTTCCCAGAGGCAAAACTAGTGGACATCCTGATATCACGAATTCTTGGATAAAACATAATAGACATCTGTGTAAGAGATGCGAGGCTTGACAGACAACTGAGAGTCTCCCATAGGCCTCCCCTGACCCAAATAAAGTCTTGGAGCTCGAGGGAAAGGAATTTCAGTGCTATTGGGCGTCGGATGAGTTCAATTTCTGGTGGGGGCGATCCGATAGTAATCTGAGCAATGTTTCTTTGAAGGGCAAACCTAATTTGTCATTAGAACATCGAGATGCATTTGAAACGAACAATAGAACACTCACTGCAACGTCAACCTCTGAAGAGACCGCCATGCCTTTTGGGGCAGGGGATCATTGTCCCACGAGCACCCATAGAGGTTGTCTTGGAACACCGCTCGATATTCAAAATTGATGTGCCGGTCTCGTACTTCCAGTACTTCTCGGTATAGTTCTTGATCTCCTCTCACAGCGGCAATCAAGTTTGTGAGTTCAGGGTAATAAGTTCTTAGAAATACCGGGCACGAGGGGTCATCAATCGAGTATTGGAAAATGACCAATCGGATCTCTGGGGGTAAGCGATGGAGGAGGGAGACCGATTGCCCAACTTCACACTCATTGTAGTTGTTTTCAAAATGGGTACATTTCTGCATCGTCGCCTCGAAAAATCTGCAATAGATAGCTGTAGATTCAACGAAAGTGCTTTGTCTGACCGTCGCATGACCCACGTTGCATCTTGCGATCGTTACAAAGTCCAATTCACAGCCGTCTAGAAGTTGCGAGTCTGCCACTATGGCTCGGCTAAACTTGCATGCGTGAAATGTACAGCCTTGGAGATAACTTCGACGGATATACCACTTGGGATCACCCATTGACTTTAAGGAGATGTAGGTTGATGCAAGTTCAATGCTACTTCTGTGGAGTTCGGAATTCTTGACCAAAGCGTTTTCCAGAAGACAGTCCGAGAATTTGCAGTTTTCGAACAGCCACTCTTCGTATTTCTCAAGATGGTGCCATGAAATCAAGCTGTTGGAGAATTCCGAGTCGACGGCTTTACAGTTTGTCACCAAGCAGCCTACTAGATGGCAGTTACTTAGTTTGCATGATTCTAGTGTGCAATCGAGCAATATCGTATTGGAAATGACGTGGGGATTAGGCGAGGATCGATTCGAGATCGTTTTTCGCGAGACGATATGTTGCTGATCCGAGAGTGACTCTATTTTGTTCCAAGCGAGAGAGCGACTTAATGGTCCATAAAGCTGTCGACTCACACTGTTCTTGAGTAACCACTCCTTGCCTTTGAGGTCGATCTTGGTCGCCCTTCGAGGTCGTGCTTTCTTTTCCCTCGAGCACTTGATAAGGCCTCTGTAGCACTTAATTTCAGCATAGGTCAATCTATCTCTCTTCGACAATATCTTTTTGTCGACGAAGAGGTTTTGAAGGCCCATCTTTGCGGTACTTGGTGTTGGTGAGTCGAGCGCGTAAGAGAAAAGAGGAAGATTTGATTGGATTTACATTCAATGGCCGAGGTGATACCCGACGCGCTCGCGCCACGAACCAGTGAATTACTACCATGGTCGCTAGCAATATGTTGCCATCGCCGATTGACGCGTAGCTAGAGCTGCAGTGAATGTCTATCATTGTTCTATTTATAAAGAGGTTTTTCCATACTTGCTGATGAATTGAAGTAATCATTCCACTGTTTTCTGTTAACTGAGTTTACTGTTGTTCCAAAACGCTTTGCATGGTCAATATTCTCGGTTATTTAAATATTTTAGAGTTGTTGCGACGTGGGATAAGTGAATAGGTTCTGGATGTGGCGTATGGAAGGCATCACGTGATCAGCCCTGACGAGCCCTGGCGACGCCACCAAATAACCAAGTATATAATCTCGTAGCTAGTCCTTCTGAATCCTACAACTATTATGAAACCAACAACCTAGGACCTAACAGTCTTTTGTACCAACAAGAGTAATTACTTTCACTGCTCTAGAATGTCAAAACCATAAACCCAAGGCACACTACTGCTTCAGGAATTCATCGAAGACAAGCATTTTAAGCCCACTCATCTCACACATGCGCTATAGAGACAGTCATCTCACGGGAAGCTGCACATTTGCCGCCTAACCAACAGAAATTCAGTGGGCCTCAATGGCCAGATAATATTTAGGTCAAAACTACCCCTTCCATTCTTCTACACTCGACTGACGCGGCAAAGACAGCAATTATCAAATATATCATGCTACGTTCTTTCAAGGGCTGATATCCCCGGGAAATTCGTGGTGTTGAGTGTTGCTAATTTGAGGGGCAGATATGAATTTTAGTTTGCATCTCACTAAAGCCGTCTTCATCTCTAGGCTCAGACCAAGTGATGAAAATAATTGAATGGCCAGGAAGGACGGAACTGTCGATCTTCCCTCTTGCCTAAACAACCACCTCGCCAAGTCGCTTATTTGTGTCACGTAGCCATGGCGGAGAGAAATGCCTATCTTGGTAGAAGGTGCAGTAAAAGACTCACGTTATGGGTTCATTTTAAGGCATTGATTAGTAAGCACCTTTTATTGTGTTGCATCTCGTTCTTGGCAGGGCATATAATAATTGGAGACAATTAGGTTGGTTTGATTGATCCTTTCCATAAGGCATTAAAGGGTCAAACGGCGAAGGCCAAAACCGGCCCTGTTGGTTGACTATCGAAGTCAGGAAACGAGGTACAATAATAATCTGATATTGTATTCGCTTTGACTTGTAGTCAAACCAACTGAATCGCCTTGAGCTTCTAGAAACCGAGAAAGGAGGTATTGCATTCTAGCAACATGTCCAATGTAAAACCTTTGACGGTCCATCTCATTGAGTAAGGTTTCAGCTTTCTGCCTTAACAAGGTGTTAGTACTGATGAGGTGTTTATTTTGAGATGACCCATACCTCGACAATGCATAGTTCTCTTTGTGGTAATCATACCAAGCATCCTTAAACTGCCAAACGAATACTCTACGTGAGGCAGAGCCATATAGAGATATACCGAGGCTATGTGCATCTGCGTGCAACTGGTAAGCCTCATCTTCGCGCCCGAGACACAAGTAGAGATTCTCTAAAGCGCGTCAGCACCGGAACTGGTGATTTGAACTCCGAATATTCTTACCAAGGGCATACATGGGCCAAATAATCCTAGAAATGATGTAAACTTTCTGCTCTCCTGAACGTATTCTACTTACTGAGGCTCTTTTCTCGCTCGAGCACCAAAATTCCTCTCGAGGACATTGATACCCTCTTTGAAACTCTTTTCGGCCCTTGAATAGAACTCGTCTGCTTTCTTGTAGTACGTATCTGCGTGTTCCCGGAAGTTTTCGAGGAGTCCCCACGACTCTTTTCATTATTACCCATCTTTGCATAACACCACCTAAAGTAATTATGAGTTACAGAGATATTGGTCGTTTCGTTCTCCTGATTTAACATACGAATATCCAAGCAGTCCTGAGAATACTTGAGAGAGTCCTCATACTCAGCCGTTGCAAATGTAAACATGGCCAGATTCCCATACGTTGCCCTAATGATTGGGTCGTCCTTGGGCAGTCGCTTGAGGCGAATTTCCAAGGCTTTCTTGGTCGTTATAATAGCTTCTGAGGGACTCTTGGCTGGCGCGTCCTGGTTTCATGGAATCAGAAGCACCTGATTTAGAATGAATCATCAATTCCTAGTTGGTTGATTACAAAATTCACTATTAGAACATCAATTCTATGTACACTGGGAGGGCAACTAGTAAATCCCCTGATACCATTGTACTAAAATGAATTGCCATCATGATCCATGCTATGATATGGGCACCACCTCCGCCTTGCCGCCTAAATGAGAGACTTTACTAACCGCGGCATTCATTAATCGTATGTATAATAGCTATAGTAAGAATAAAGACTCATTCTTAGAAGACAGGAATATAGTTCATCAGGCCAACATCCTACAGGTTCAAATTTCTTTCTTACAACCAGCAAATAGCAAATAGCAAATCAACAAATGAAACTCGTTTCACTTTTCCCACGACTCTTCTCCCATGAAATAAGCCAACACTCCTAGTAATTCTCACAATAATCCATAATACTCGCCAACTTACCACTAACCACATCATCCAATCCCTCCCCATCAACCAAGCCACCATTGATAACCGCCTGGGCACCGCCATATCGCCGAGCTCCACTTCTCAAACTAACTCTCTTAGCAACCTCATTCGCCTCATTCAGGCTCACGAGTCTTCTCTTCCTATCACAACCCTCGGCTGCCATCTTCTCATCCATCTCCGTACAAATTTCAAATGTGCGCTTTTTGCTTTCCTCTGGTTCCGGTTCCTTGGTAGCAGGGAGGAAAGAGGCAGGGGACCGGGAAAGAATAGTGTTATTTGGATGTGAGGATTGAACGTTCGAGCTGTTGTGTACGGAGATAGGGTCTTTGACACATGAAGCGTGGTAGATTTCTCGCGACATCTCGAGTGGTGTGCGACCGGTGGAGTTCTCGCGGTAAAGAAGAGTCGGGTTCTTAGAAAGAAGAAACGAGGTGATACTACTGAGACCTTTCTTGATGGCCTACTTCATGTTAGTTGATTTTGTACCTTGAGTGATGTAGAGTGAAACTTACAAAGTGAAGAGGAAGATCACCCTCGGAATTGATCATCGTGAGATCCTCGCCCGACGAGTATTCAGCAAGCACAGCCAGAATGTCTGACTTTGTGAAACTACATCCGTTGCGTAGCATCCAGTATGCTAAAGGTGTGGCAGATTCCGGTTGGGACGTACGCTCTACAAGCATTTCTTTGATAGCCTCCGTGTCGAAGAGATCAATCATACCTTGCAAGCCTGCGGCATTCTTTCGACAATGGTGAATATTCGCTACCATACTATGAAGCATATTTCTGCCTGATCGATCACGATGTCGTTGGTTTGCTCCAATAGAAATAAGGTAAGAAGCGACCTTCTTGCGGTTGGTAAGAATAGCTAGCTGAAGTGGTGTATAACCCTTGGAGGACTTTTGCTCAAGGGTCTCAGGGGCAACAGAAAGAATATATTTGATTAATGCCATCTGTTTTTCGTTGTTTTCGTCATCGCTCTCTGGACCAGCCCCATTGTCTGACCGTGACAATACAGCAAAGTGTAAAAGAAGCTCACCTGAATATAAGTTAGCCTTTGATTTACATCACTTCGTATGAATTGAACTTACTCTTTGCATTCAAAAAGGTTCCTACAGTTCGGTCGAATCCCTTTTCAGATTCACGGAGCGTTTTGATTCTCTTGTCATTCTCGTTCTTTGCAGCAAATTCCTTGTATCTTCGGAGAGGTGCATCGCTCATGAACCACTCCACAGACTCAAGACTTCTGTGAAAGGCAGCTTCGAGCAACGGGTTGTTGTTATACTCCTGGGCTCTAGAATAACCTTGAGGTGCTTCAGCCCAATCAGCACGTTTTTGGCCTCCTACACTGAGACCCTGGTAATATTTGGGTTTAGACTTTGCTTCGACGCCACTATTTTGAACAAACTGGTTTAGTGGAATTCCAACGCCAGTGGACTCGATCATTTCTGCTATCAGAGATGTGCGACCTAGTTTGATGGCCAGTTCGAATATTGAGATGTTCATGGAATAACATCGTTGGTCATCAGGCTCTTCTGCAAATAATGCTTGTTCTTCAGCGCCAAGATCGATAATAAATTTGAGGATCCGCATGTTATCAGAGATAACAGCGTACTGCAGGAGGCTGAACTCGGTCGAGTTTTTGCTTGTAGAATCGTCGAATCGTTCCACTTTGCAAGGCCATGCCATCATCGCTGATGGCAACACTGCACTCTTCACAACAGTTGAAACTTCTCCGAGATTGTCTACAGTGAAGCTATCGTTGATCAACTCTGAGAATATCGGTAGAACGTGTCCGTCATCGCAGTCCTCGTCTTCGCTGTCATCAGCATTCATAGCCCAACGCTCGCGGAGACCCTTTTTGTCGTCTTTATGGTATTGCGCCATGGTGATAGATACTATGTTCCTCGCCAGGTCGAAATGGCCTCGAAGCACCGCAATTGAGAAGGGACTAAATCCATTGGAGTCTCGGACTGCGATTTGAAGAGGAGTAGTTTGACACTGGTCTTTTGATGCCCATGGTACGAGGGTCAAAGATTTGATCATGTCCAGGTCACCGACCCAAGCTGCTTCAAAAAGTCGAGTGTACCCAGTTTTCTTTGAGGCATTCAGATCTGGAACAAGGAAAGAGAAGGATCCCTCGTAGGGCTTTGGTTTTAGTTGCTCGGGGCGAATATGATAATTGGTTCTACTTCGTGATGCAGCGTCTTTCAGAGTGCTCGATAGTTCAGGATGAAGTTCGGAAAAGGGTTTCGCACCAGCAGCAATCAGAGCTTCCTCTGTCTTTTCCAGCTCTTTGATCAAGTCCCTAATTGCTGCCTTCTTCTCAGCCTCTCCTTCTGGAATTTTCTTCTCTTCTATACTCTTCTTGTAAGTTTCCCACAGAGTTTGGTTTGCAGCTTTATGTGCTTGAAAATTCTCAGCCACAGTCCAGTATTTGTAAGTACCCTTAGCTAAGCCCTTAGTATAATATTCTTGTTCTTCGAGGGTCTCTGGTGGTTCATGAGAAGATTTAGAAGATGAAACATAGTCTCGGAGTTCCTTGAGCTTCTTTTGAATGATGTCTAGAAGTGAATTACCCCGGTCCGCACCATAATATCCATAGTTGGCCCCTCGGAGTACCATACCATAGGAAGTTGGGTCCAGTGTAGATGGGTCTGCCCCTTTGGCAACAAGAAGTTGGACCATAGAACCCGAAGAGAGGTTTGCAGCTGATATGACGGCTTGGTTAGATTGCGAACGATACAGAGTCATGTTGATTTCAGAGGTATTGTTTCGTGCCCATGGGCATTTCTCCAAGTACGCTTTGATCCAATCATCAAAACCGATTTCGGGTTTGGCTCCAATGCTAAGTAAAGTCGAAACCATCTCATAGTAACCTCTTTCAACGGCTGTCAAAAGAGGAGTAGTGAACTGGTTGTAACTCGCAGACCCCATGTTGTTCACAATACTGATAGCTGCTGGCTTATCATTTGTAAGGAGGATATCGAGAAGATTATGCTTGTTTTGCGAAACAAGATAATGAAAAGCAGTGATGTGATTCATGTCGCCCTGGGCTGAAGATGCTCCTAGCTGAAGTAGAAGTTTCACGACTTTCTCAGCGATGGGATTGGGGAGAAAGAGGGCGAGGACAATTGTCATAATTGCACCACGGGCACTTTTGCTGTCCATATCAATGAGTTTGACAGGAAGCAAGACGTCCGATCCATATTCAGAAACAAGGAGCTCAATAATGTGTAGGTGTCCGTTTATGATAGCGCAATGAAGCGGAGATACTAAGAATTATTAGCACTCTTTTTCTAACAAATGCAGCCTTGTAATCAAGTCTCGCACTAGATAGTAGAGAAGAGACCGCAAAGAAGATGAGGCTTACAATTGTAATCCCATGCAATGACATCGACATCATAGATATCTAGCTCCTCAGTTGATTCCGTAATATCATCCTAATATCTTTTTTAGCACTTGACAGAATGATTGAAAAGACATGAATACACACCTCAATTTCCTTAGTTGTTGGAACTCTGACAAAGGAACCCATGGTCATAGAATCAGACTCATCGCTATCTATGGTGATTTCGGAAACTGAGCCTTCCTCGTTTTTATCTTCAATTTCGTCTGAGGAACTGGCTTCCTCATCGCCGTTGGGTTTTCGGGAGTCTCTGCGCTCGGTCTTCTTTGCTTCAGAACGTGCCTCTTTCTTTTCATCTTCCTCAACTTCATTTTCCAAGCTCTTATCCAACAACGCTTTGACCATTTCAGCATTTCCCCGAGAAGCTGCGATATGCAAAGCTGTTCTACCGTCTTGGAGTCTTGCAACAATTCTCGCATTATTATCTATTAAAAGCTGAACGATTTCGGGGGTTGATGTCATGGTAGCAAGGTGGAGGGGTGTGCGACCAACAAAATCTCTTCGATTGACCTGAATTGTTAGCGGAAGTTGAAGAAAAGAAACAGGTGAGAAAGGACTCACATCGACGCCTTCTTGCAGAAGCCAGTCTTGAACATGCTCTACATCATGATCCACGATCGCCTGGCAAAGCCGGGCAGTATCCCCTACGTAGGCCATAGTTGTCCATTCATCGTCGGTAATTGGATTGAAACTTCCGATTGCTTGACGGCCAGGGTCATCTTTCATGAACTGAAGGGCTCCGGAAACGTTGGTTTTATCCTCTTCCTCGGCGACCTCAATTTCCTCGTCAGTCTGGGGAGTAGGGCAATACCCACAACAATCTTGCAGAATATCTTCTGCAGAACCAGACGTGCCAGAGAAAAAGCAGGGGTGTCTGTGAAGATAAACCTCCCTATCCTTTGATTGATTCATCTCAGCATTGAGCAACAGATCCTTTGCATATAGAAGTCGAGTAATCCGGGCAGCTCCATACTTCGGACCATACGGAACAGTCATTGAATGGTATGATGACACGTCTTGTTGCTCAATCCTGTACAAGGTTTTCGAGTTAGCATTGCCAATCTCAATCTCGACTTGAAGTATTTGGAAACTATCAGAGAGGCCCTCAATGGAAAGAAAGCGATAGCAGAGAGCCTCATGTTCGCGTAAATTGAGAGCATTTGACTGTTCTAATAACTTCAGGTAAGCAAAATGATTAACCGAGAATTATAGGAAAACTGAAGCAGTTATCTTAGAATTTTCGCCTAATCACTTATTCTTGCCCTAGACATGGGCAGTAGTAAAGAAATAGTTCAGCCGCTTTTTGTCCAATGCCAGAGAGATAAGGGTTAGCGAAAATAGGACCTACCAATCGGAAACCTCGTCCTCTGCTTGCTCCTTGAGATTACCACTGTTATTGAACTGATTGCGCCAACGATTTTGAGCTGGTCTGCCCCGTTCTTCACGTCGTTGTGCCATGTATGAATCACGATCACAAGCCTTTGGAAGCTTTTCAAGAATTAACAATCGTGCTAATCCTTGAGTACGGCCGAATGAACGCTCAAAAATGGTCGGGTCGATTCTGGTACGGTCTAAAAGAGGCCAGTGAACCTCGAATCCTCGATGACTGTACTTGGAAAGTCGATTTTCGTAGGAAGGCGAGCGACGACTGAGATCAATGGTGTTGCATTGCGTCATGAAAGCAGTGATGGCTCTGGGAGCAGCGTAAACTTGCTTTCCATCATATGCCACACATGCGCCTAAGGATCGATCAGTTTTCCGTTTTGTAAAATCTTGAATATGTTTGAAAAATAGGTGAGATAAATATCATCGGAATGATACTTACAGTTCACGTCGAACCCAGTAATGATCTGTGAGACTGAATCATACAATCGAAGAACTATTTGAATATGGCGAGTGGGATATTGACTTGCGATGGTAATTGCATTCTTGGTTCGAATTGTTGTCACCTCATGGAGAATGCTATCTTTGACTTGCTGTTCAATCTGCTTGATCTTCTCGAGGGCTTGCTCTTCGTTCATGCCGTATAGAAAAAGATCGACATCGCTTGCTGGTGCTAGTTTTTCGTGATAGTATTCTCGCATACTTCGCTTAGAGCCAGCCCAATTTTCTGGAATTGGAAGCAAGGAAGTGGTTACGGAGCTTCCAGCGGCTACCACATTATCCCAGTCCAGATCAATCAAGGAGGATTCGGAAAAGAGATTGAAGTTCTTTTGGAATTCTTTGAAGCTCGACACGACTGCCGGGGAGCCAGAAGCCTTACGCTCTTCGTGCTTAAGTGGCATGATGAAGTGTGCCTTTTCCTCTGCGGATTCGGTCTTCAAGGTTCGAGCGCGGATGGTGATCTCCTTCTCATGCCCATTGAAAATGGGAACGAGATTGACATTGGGGACGCAGACGACCTCATGAGTCGGCTGCTGGGCGTAAATCTTTCGGAGATCAGATTCGAAAGCCTTGTATGGTTCGAGTAATTGTGTCAGAGGGGTGTCTGGATGCTTCGAGACATATGGAACGAAGTCATTGACAGATTCCGTCGGAAGCTTAGAAATCTGGAATATTCCGGGGGTGTGAGGGGCAGAAGTGGCCATTTTGAGCTGAAAGGGCCTGAAGTTGAGGTTTCGGGGTATAAGTTATATATGGAGAAGTGAGATGTGGAGGAAGTTGGACGAGGAAAGAACTAGATGAGGGAGATGAAATGATTCAATTGACGTCAAGAACGAAGATATTTCTGGTCAAGGAGAAACTGAACTGAATTTCTGAAGATTAAGAGAAATTGGCCTCCTTTTGACTGTTTTCCCCATGGAATCATTTGAGGAAACGCGTTGCCTAATACTTCCACGCGAAACCGACACCCTCTCACGTGATCTAGGCAACCACGATGTTGTTGCCTGATTTTGCCTGATGGGCTATTTTCCAAGACGGTTGCCTCACGGTTGCCTCACGTCGACAGCCTTCAGTCGCCCCTCCCTAACCTGTTACGGAAATGACACAGAAAACACGAACGGCATAAGAAACTCGCGGTGTAAAGCTCACCAATCCCTAGATTTGAATTGGTCATGGAAATTTGCATTGACCAACTCGCGTCATACCGACCAGCTACGTCATCCTAAGAGTTGCGTACAGACATATCGATAGGTAGCCGTGAGGAGTTAGAAGGGCGGGATTCTGAGTTCGGGCTTCTCGGGGAAGAGATTGTGCCCGTGCTTTGAACCTTGTGTACCTATTAGTTGAGGTTAGCAAAACGAAATTAGAGGTCACTTCACGTAAACACCATCAATCTTGACATTCTTGTTAAAGAAACTTCTTCGGCAGAATGGACTGCCGAGGAATTTAACTTTAAACGTATCTGGTTTCTGTAGCTGGTACTGTGTTCGTCTAGGTATTTAAGCGAGATTATTCCACTATCTTTTGCCTTCTGGTTGGCAAGTTACAAGTTTTCGAATATTGCCATTGCTATGATGCGGAAGATTTTCTTGTGATGGTATCTAGGTCTGGCTATCTGCAGCTCTCTGAATAGTTTCCTAATATCTTACAAGGTAGTTATCACTTAATATTCATCTAAGAATATCCCGTTAGCTGTCATCTTCATTGCCTTCAGTTCACCATTCTTCTTGTCGGGCAAAAACATGGGCTGGTCGCTTGTTGTTCTCTACGATTTACCTCAAGGTGAAGGCTAGACCCCGCTCCTCAGAGTCTCCGAATAGCCGGATAGCTACCCGCTTAGGATAACTTCACATGTTAATCAAGGATTCTCTAAGTAGATCTCTAAGTGAATAAATTTCATTCTTTTTTGCAACTTTTCCCGAAATTATGAAGGTTGCTTCGGTACCTCTGAACTGATTGTTTCCATGCAGAAATGATGTTGCTTTTGCATCTCTTCCTTCGCTATCTTAATGTTATTCATAATCAATATAATGGCGTAGTATTATTAGAGACCCAGTTGGGGTAGCCTTTCTTATTCCTAGTCTGGCGAGTACATAACTTTATAACCATGAATGCCTAGGTACAACATTGCTGCGTGGCGAATTCCCTGGTTTGAAGACGGCTTATTAACGAATCCTAGAAATCCGGGGTAATAACTTGTTCACTCTCTGGCTGAGATGAAGTGTCCAATTATGCGTATTATGTGCCAAAGAGGCTGAAAAGAGCTGTGTCAAGTGGCTTTTCAGACCATATTTGCATTCATCAAAGTCTATCTAGTTGCCTCTCGGGCGCTGGCGTAAGATTGCCCCTTGGCTTGTTGTTAACTATGCTTCATTGGCACCTGAATTGACCTTCCTAACCTACAAGACCTCACAATCTTCTATTACCAAGTTGTAACAAAGATTTCGCATTGTGTTCTTGTACCCTCGATTCGTCGTCAACAACACTCGCTTAGTAGTTCTTTACTTACAAAAATCTTCTCAATCCTCATGATGAAGTGCACATACTTTGTCGTCGCTCTCTCGGGTCTTGCTTCTCTCCCTGCAGCCTTAATCCCAGCTTGCGCTAACGCTGCTGAAGCTGCTTGCAAGGCTGTTGTTGCCGACCCTCCAAGCGCTACACCACCTCCCGAGTCGCTCTACCCTCCTAGAGAAGCTTTAGTCGACCGTCAGGAATCAAGTAAGTTCTCATTCTACTCAAGAAAGATTACAGTTTCCAAAGCGCATCTTATTTACCGATCTTTACCCCCAATAATATGTAGACGAGAACGTCAATCTGACATTTTATTCTAGCATGGACCGTTCCCGATAGCTTTTGGTCAACTGTTAATGGACCAAAGCCATCAGGCTCCGCCTCAGTATCTCAGGAATCAAGTGAGTTTCTCATTTTACCTAAGTCAATGAGAGTTTTCCACAGGAAATCCCATTCACTAATATTGCCCCGTGATACCATGTAAAAAAAGACATTAGTCTAACATTTTAATCTAGCATGGACCGTCCCCGATAGTTTCTGGTCAACCGTTAATGGAGCAAAGCCATCAGGCTCTGCCTCAGTATCCCACTCTCAGGCATCAAGTGAGTTTCTTATTTATTTTTAAGTCAATTTGCAGTTTCCAGAGGAATTCTCATACTCTAAATTTACCCCGCAATACTATGGAAACATAAATCTAATATTTATTCTAGCATGGACCGCTTCCGATGGCTTCTGGTCAACTGTTAATGGACCGAAGCCGTCAGGCCCTCCATCCGGTTATTAATCTCCAGCTGCTTCGTCTGCAACCGCTTCGGCCTCCTCGGTATATGGCGGTAACAGCTCTTCTCCAACCTCTACTGGCACCTCGCCTCCACAAGTTAGCGCTGGTGCTGCTGACAAACTTACTATTGGAGCTAATTGTCTGTTGGCGGCTGGTCTTGCTGCTTTAGCTATGTTGTAGAGATATAGAAAGGGGACTTATCATCTGTTTTCTTTTCTTAGCATGTCTTTCAAAGATTGCTAAGGGACAGTATGGTTTACGAAATTGCGACTGGTTGGCATTTTGAAAAATGGGAATGTAGTGATATCAATAAGTTTCGTGATGGATGAGCGGCTGGTGTTCTTTTCTTGCATGCGTAATTAGTTGCTGGGTCTGGTGGTGGACCTGCCTTGTTAAGGGAGTTGCTCTTTCTTTCGGTGTTGCCTCGGCTTAGTATCCTTCAAGTCCATTTCCTGTGGTCACGGATCTAAGATGAAGTTACGAGTAGAGCGTAGTCATAGCTAGGGATTAGCTAAATAAAAAGGCATGCATTTTCACAGTTTTGGTGGCCCTTTTCGTGGTGGGATACAATAAAGTAGCGCTTGCCGTACTTGAGAAAACAATACGTGTAGCATAGTGTTCCTTCCTAGTTGAGAGAGCGAGTGTACAGGTAGACCTTCGACCCTGCCAGAATGCCACCGCCCGTCGTCTATATAGGGCAGTATCGCGTACCATTCCTCAATGATAATTATTTTCACTTTTAACTTCATCACCACAGAAAAGTCCTAGACCTAGAGTCCCAGAGAAGATATATTGATACTGTTGAAGGTATATGAAAGGTGGTAAAAGCCTTGAATATATTGAAGTGGGATCTAGCTAGATTATATACTAAAATGAGATAAAGAGAGTTTGGTGTAGAAGATAATAAGATCATATGTGATCTTTAACAGCCCCCTTCTTCCATACTAAAAATAAAGCTTTTAAATAACATAAATAAAATAAGGCTATTCCCAGCGTTCAACACCTAGGCCTTGCCGGAACTTTTAGAACCCTTGACGTAGGAGAGCTTTTATAAACCTATCTACTAACTAGCAGTCAGTAGGGACAAACTCGTAGTAAATTACGCCTGATTCGACCTATTCTTACTACTAGCGATATTAAATTCTAATATACTTTATCTAGGGTATATAGTAGGAATTTTTTAATAGCGTAATTGCCCCCTAGTTATTAGCGAATATAGTCGTAGGTTAAGTGGGTTGTTAATCTATCAGTTCTTATAGTAGTTCTTGTAACTAAATAGCTTCTTTTGTAGCCAAAGTCTAACTAAATAACTCTACCTTATATGTTAACAAGGCAACAGTTCCTTACCGTTTAGAGCCCTATAATATAGCTCTACTCCTAAGATTAAATAGATATCCTAAGGTCGATCTCCTTATATTTTTGTCGTCCCTCTAGCTAGCGTCCGTCTATCCTTAAAGATCGATATATTAACCTTCAAATTTTAGTATAAAATTAAGTATACCTTGTAGGTATCTGAAGAGCTTTTAAAGAGCTTAGTAGTAACTTTTTATTAGTTGGTAGGAGTATCGGCTTAGTATAGAAACTACGTAGGCTATATCCGGTCGAGTACCTAGTATAATATATAAGACTACTAATTTTTTACTAGTAATTAGTGATATTAGCTTAGCTAGGTCTGTCAGTATCCGAAGCTGTTTCTAGTCTATAATTTAGATCTATAGGTAGCGTAGAAGGGTTATATTTACTTATACTAAATTGTTCTAAAACCCGCTCGATATACGCTTTTTAATCCAAGCGAATAACCTTGTTTTATTAATTACGTACTACTTTTGGTACAAAAGACTGTTAGGTCCTAGGTTGTTGGTTGAATAATAGATGATGATTTATGAAGGACTAGCTACTTGATTATATAGTAGGATATTTGGTGGCGTTACCAGGGTTCGTCAGCTCGCCTTGGCTGATCACGTGATCCCATCCAAACTGTGCCACAGTAAGATCCTATTCACTTATCCCTATTCCATATACGCCACATCTAGAACCTATTTACTTATCTCTTGCCATATCTAGATATCCAGAAGCTATTCACTTATCCCTCGTCGCAACACTAGGCATACTTTAAAAGTAAATAGTAACCGCTAGCCTTTAGTCTCTTTCTACCTATCCATTCTTCTTGATCTCGATATAGTTCGTATCGATCAAGTCTTTCAAGGCTCTATTAACCTTAGTTCCTTTCGTTATAGCGTCGGCTGGGTTGCTCTTGCCGTCTATCCATTGTATACTGTCAATATCTCGCTCTTCGTATGATTGTCTTATAGCGAGTATATCGATCATTAATCGCTTCTCGCTTATAGTTCCGAGCTTGGTTATATAATCGTAGATTGACTTAGAATCGGTGTAGATGTTAAGGGGGATACGGTGGTCTACTATTAGACTTATAGTCGTCTTTACCGATATACCCACATCGACTCCTTAGCTCATGGCGTATAGTTCCGAGGCTAGGATACTACGTGTTACACGCTTACATTTAGTCGAGCTCTAGTAGATAATATTTGCCTTTCCTGCCTTGTCTATAAGTACTATTACGTACCTAATTTGGCTCGAATAGTCCTTGTTGTTTGCGAAGGCGGCATCTATAAATACCCCTATTTCAAGAGAATCGTAGTCTAGTCTAACAAAGTTTAGTCCGCGCTAGGAGTTGTCTATTTACCACTTAATTCGCTTATTTAGTAGCTCGATATCGTGTTCTTAAGGCTCCTTGGTTTGTGCTACGTACGATAAGTCGAAGGCTACTTCTGGCTAGGAGACAGTGCTAATATATGCGCCACGTGCTCTTTGACGAGTATATTGATCCTTCGGCGTAGATTCCTTTAATTTGTTGTCTGTTTTTCCGGCTTTAATTATAATAGGATAAGTCTATATAAGGTCTAAGTTCTTAATCCAGTTTTCTTAGCTAAGCTTCAGAACAGGGTTTCCGGTAGTCTTGTTTCGGTCTATAGATATGTTGGCTCTATTAAACTTTAACGACTTTTCTATTGTCAGTTCCTCGATCTCTTTACACAAGAAGCCTGCTTTCTTAATCTCTTCGGCTTCCTTATCGACAAAAGCGTTGTTACACATATATAGTGTGTCATTAACTTATAGACTAGTCAAAACGATATTTCTATCGTATTTAGTATATAAAAAGCAGGGGTCGTATGTCGATTTAGTTAAGCCGAGTTGTTCCTTAAGATATCGTAAGTATCTTGCTAGCCAGTGATTTCCGGCTTCTAGAATACCGTATAGTAGGATCTTAAACTTTATAACTGACTCTCGCAACTATAGAATAGCTAGGTTCTTTGGTGGTCGGGCATATATCGGACGTGCTAGCGGGGTCCCTGACTAGGTATATGCTTGTACTATATTACAAAGGATAAGCCGAGTTGTTGCTGTTCCGTGCTCGCTTTGTCGGTAGAGCGTAATAAACATACTTAGCATAATTCGAAGCGATATTCGTTGAATTATAGGTAATTGTATCAACACTAAATCCTTTCTACTATCTCCCTAGGCTTGTATAACAAGTCTCGATTTGTCTCTTATATCCTTCTTAGTATAGATAAACTTACTATTAAAGATCCGAGTGCCTTGTAGTACTTCTACTTCGTCGACAACGTCATACACCTTCATTACTTCGATACCTAAGATTTCCTTAATATCGGCTTCGGATAGATCTCCGTAGTCTCGGTCTAGTACAATGTTTAAATAGCATTCCGTGTCTGATATCTCAGCATGAACTATAAAGTTCTTACGTAGTCGTCCACGTCCTCGCTTAGGGGGTACAGTAGCTTCTAGCTATACTATAGGCTGGGCGTTGTTTGTTTCCGGTTCAGCTTCTGGTTAAGCTACTAGCTAAGCGTTGTTTTGTCGTATTGTTGATCGAAGCGTACGTGGCTCTTCTTCAGGAATTAGAGTTTGCTCTTCCGGGATTAGAGGAGTTGTTTCGTCTGGGGTTTCGATATAATATAGCTTTACTTAAGTTGATCTAAACTTCTTTTCCTTCTTGCTAGTATCGACAGTTACGACTTTATGCTCGTCAATTCCCATGAACAAATACAGTCCCTTCTATCCCTTCGTCTTCTTATACTTCTTTTCACGCCATACTAGAACTAGAGATAATAACTCTAGATATCGTAGATGCGATGACGTCGGGCCGTTTCTGGTGTTAAGGGCATCATTAACTTTACAATTCGCCTTGAGTTGTCTAAGCTCTATATACGCCTTTTATACAGCTTCAGCTCGCTGCTAATAGTCTGCTAATAGTAAATCTGTCTCGAACATATAAGAATAGCGTCCGAAAACTAGTAGTTCTAGTACAAGGCCATTCGGACCAGCTGTTCGGTTTATGATTTTCACAGTATATTATAGCCTAAGCTCTCGATCGATTTATAGAAGCTCGCGTAAGAGAATATAATAAACTCTTCGAAGTAGGCCGTAATATCGCTCTACCATTCCAATCGACCAGTGTACTTCTAATAGGACTTCTACAACTTGTGATCCGTAGGATCAAGCTAGCATTTAGAATTCTTTACTTACGAAGTTTGTTCCGGCGTCGTATGTTATAAAATCGGGGGCACCACAGTATAGTAGATTCCACAGTTTTTCAATAGTCTCCTACGTACTACGAGAATCTATAGGTTTCGGACACTAGGCTACTTACGTAAAAGTAGTTCCTTTGTCGACTAAGTAGATAACTAGTTCTTTCTTATTCTTGTCATCTATAAAGAATATATCGACTAATACGTTAAAATTAAATTCCGTAGTGTCGTAAATTGTAAATCTAAATCTACTAGGCAAGGCTCTAAAGCGTTGGCAGTAGTCGTAAAATTTATAGAGCTTCTTAAGGAAAGATACGTCGATATTGTCGTAACCTACCGCCGAAAGCAGATCGTAGAGTTTATAGACTAATAGGTGTCCGAATCGACGGTATAGTCGACGTATGTCATTTTCTATAAGGACTTGTGTTCTACTATTTATAGCTAGGTCATCGTCTTAAAGATACAATTCTTATGTCTTTCCCTAGGTCATCTAAGGGTGACCATTTCGGCGGGTAATCGGAATTTGACGTATACCGTGTAGGAGCTTCTGAATGAGCATGTTGTCGATTGTTTGTACGAACACTTAAAGCTTATCTATATCCTGTAAACAGAGTAGGAATAGTAAGTCTACTTACATCATATAGAATTTAATAGTACCGATTAGCGATTCTACAGTCACGGTTCCGATATTTGTAAGGCAGCCTTTTCCTACGCCTAATATCTTAACCTTTCCTTCGGTTAAGGTATCGAGTGTTACTTCAGAGAATTAAGCCTTATATACAGTATACTGATCGTATCCGACTATAGAGTTTCCAGAGGCTCTAGTATCGATCAGAATTCTAAACCAGAAGTCAGCTAGGTATCGCTTCTGTAAGACAATATACTATATATCTTCTTTTTCTACGTTTGTGCCGCCGGCTATAAAGTTTAGGATATCGATCTCGTATCTGGTTACTAATATACAAAGTTGCTATATGATTTCTTGTACCTCGTTATATAATATATCGCCACTCTCGGTCATCCAATGTATACCTCCTAGAAGTAAAGGTAATTGTGATAATAAATCGCTATCTTCTATGCTATCCGTAAGATAAGCCTAGTCGTTTTAGAGGTCCTCATCCTCGATATCTTAAAGTATCTGCTCTAGGATTGGTTCGTATGTTACAATAGCGGCTGGTTCAATGCCACTATCTGGCTCTCCTTTATACTCGGTGAGGAAAATGTAAAAGGCTTTATCATCAGCGTATCTATTGTTTGTACAATTGTTAAATCGGCTTTGTATATCTCGTCGTCGTTCTATGTCGCCGGGGGTATTATAGTATCGTACTAGACATCTAACCTTCTTATAGATAAAGCATCTCTTCAGGTTTATAGTATTACCGGAGGACTAATTTATATTGCCGTTACGTCTTAAGTTAGATCGTCTAAATCGATTGAACTTTCCTCGATAATTTCCTTAATAATTGCCTCGATAATTGCCGTTACCGTTATTGCCATTGCCGTTTCTGTTGTTGTTGTAATATCGACGGTTAGTAAAGAATTGATGATCGTCACAATCGTGGTCTTCAGCTTCATGGTCGTAATTCATGTACTGGTGTAGAACAAGAGAGTTTCCAGGGCCTTAAAATGCAGCTGGATTCTTGCTCGAGGATTCCCAAGCTATTAGATTGCCGCTAAGCTTGTTCTAGAAGTCTGGGAGTCGTTTAGGTACATCACCACATATAGCTGCGAGTGCTAGATGTCCACTTAAGACTTGTATAAGCTTTTGGGCCAGGAAATTGTCAGATCTAAAGTCTAGGTGTAGAGTATGCCGGAGGATTACTAATTTGTTAAACAGTAGTTTAAGGCATCTAGACTCCTTCTCTTTAGGGTTCTCTACTTAAATAGACTAGAGTAATACGGCTTCCCATCCTGCTATGTTGTACTGCTGTTTGTTTCTGCTCTCGAATCTGCCTAGTATTAAATCGACGCCTTCTCTATATATAAGATTCTTTCCTCTAATATTTAAAGCGTAAAAGCCTAAGGCTAATCCCTTCAACATAATCGGAAAGACCAAATAGTACTCGGACTCGGGTACCCCTGATCGTACACATACTTCGATAAATTCGCAAAGCTTAACATCAAAGCTACCTGTACCATCGTACTTCATATCCTCTATATACGATTTAGCGACATTGCTAAGTTGCTATACGTTCTACGATAGTGGTTTTAGGTCTCTGTCGATAACTGGGAGTGCTGACTCAGCGGGTTTTATGGTTGTTACTGTTACAGTTCCAGTGATATTTGTTCCACCGCTTCCACCACTTCCACCGCTTCCACCACTTCCACTGCTTCCACCACTTCCACCACTTGTAGTCTGTTGAGTGCCTCCTCTGGTCACATTTAGATTAAGATCCTACGCCTTCTTAATGTTTCTGACAGTCTTAGATCTACAGTCGTCGCCGCGATCTAATAGAAAGTCTTTCGCAGCGATTATTAGCCACTTTAGTTCTGACCCACTTGTTAAAGCTTCTATGAGTGCTTCTAGTAATTTTATTACTTTGTAGTCTGTCTCTAAGTATACTCCGCCGTTTATAAGTGCCTTTTATAGCTTAGCGTTAGTATTCTTTCCTATATCTTCGAAGCGTTTATAAATAAAGCCGTTAAAGTCGTCTTAGAATGTCATCTACAGTTCTTTGTCGATGGGTACGCTTACTTATACGTACTCGTCGGCGTATTTGTTAATAAGGTTAAGATTATCGTCTTTCTAGGTACGGGTTATAATATTAATATCGTAATTGTTGTCGTTCCTATAGTGTTGTCGTTCTTAAATAGGAAATTTACAGTTGTTGTTGTTTTTCCTAAATAGGAAGTTAACAGTTGGTAAATAAGCTTGATTCTATGATTTCTAGGCAGCGTATACTAGAAATAGTCCCTAGGCAACGCGTGCTAGAAACCTCGAAGTTATACGTTACTAGGCAACGCGTGCTAGTTTCGTATTCCACGGTAGTACTCTTCAGGTGCTGGGCAGCGCATGCCAGTCCTTCTTAATACTCTTTAAAACTGGGTAAAAGTGCCTGGTTCAAAAACTAGTATCTCTGTTTACAAATACTAATAACTTAGCATTTGTTCTCGAAATATAGTCTCTAATCTATGCGCGCTTACTGATCAGTGTTAGTACAAAAGACTGTTAGGTCCTAGGTTGTTAGTTAAATAATAGATGATAATTTATGAAGGACTAGCTACTTGATTATATAGTAGGATATTTGGTGGCGTTACCAGGGTTCGTCAGCTCGCCTTGGCTGATCACGTGATCCCATCCAAACTGTGCCACAGTAAGATCCTATTCACTTATCCCTATTCCATATACGCCACATCCAGAACCTATTCACTTATCTCTTGCCATATCCAGATATCCAGAAGCTATTCACTTATCCCTCGTCGCAACAACTACATTTATTCTAAGGTAATAAGATAGCGGTCCTATATCTGTTATTTTAAAGGTCCTGTAAAGTAAGGTTTTTAGCGATGAGATATAGTTAATATTAGGTCTAATAAGGAGGATATTATCTATATAAATAGTAATAAATATACGTCCGTTTTTAAAGACACTTATGTCTTATATTAAAGGTGTAAATCCTAGTTGTTGTAGTATAGCTGACAAGGTGTTGTACTAGATTCTTGGCGCCTACTTTAGCCTATATAAGGCCTTAACAAGCTTGTATACTATAGGCGATAAAGTTGTTATCGATAGAGTAGTAATAAAACTAGTAGGTTAGTAGATATATATTTCTTCTTCGACCTTTCTATAGAGAAAGGCTGTTTTAATATCTATTTGCTCTATTTCTAAGTCTTCTAAAGCCGTAAGTGTAAATAAAGCTTTATATGTTATAGGCTTGATAACAGATGCGAAGGTCTTATTAAAGTCGATTCCTTCCTACTAAGTAAAACCTTAAACCACCTAGCTAGCCTTATATCTTATAATCTAATTTGTAGAATTTATTTTAACTTTATATACCTAGCGCCTACTAAGGGCTTTACGGTGGTTAGGTAGGGGTGTTAGTTCCTAGGTTTTATTTTCTACTAGTAAATTATACTTATCTTCTATAGCTGTAATCTATTAGGCTAAATTAGGTGAAGATATAGCCTCTTTATAGGTAGTGGGTTCCTTGGTGTCTATCTTTAATTATAGTAGTAGTACCTAAGACTTAAATGTCCCTCGACCTCGCCGAGAAAAATCGTATGTTTAAGTTTTACGGTTACTACGTAAAATAGGTAGGCTTTACGAATCTTTAGTATTAAGAGTTTCGTCGTTGTCTAATACCTCTTCTTCTGATCCCTCGGGTGAAGGCCTAATAGTGTCCCTTTTAACAGGTGTAGCCGCCTTATATTCGTAGGTCTTAGTAGGGTAGAGGTCTAGTAGTTCTTATAAGTCTTCCCCCCTAGAAGTTGTAGCTAGATCTTTTATAGTAAACTAGACGTTTATACGGCAGATAATTTTACTATTAAATAAGATTCAATATATATAGCTTCCTTTATATCCTACTATAAAACCTCTGTCTACCTTAGATTCGAGTTTTAGTATTTTATACTAAGATCCTCTTCGGAATAAGTAAGGAGTGCTAAATAGAACTAGGTGTTTTAAGTCTAGCTTAGTACTAGTCTAGGCCTTAAAAGGGGTCTTGTTAATAGAGGCAACAGGCGATCTATTACAAAGATAATTTACCGTTCTAACTGCCTCTGTCTAGTATCTCTTATTTAAGGTACTTTCTAATAGTATTAGAAGAGCTTTGTCTATAATAGTATAAATCAGTCTTTCCGCCACTCTATTCTGTTACTAAGAAGCCGTAGTAGTATATTCTACTTAAATGCCTGCTAACTTAGCCTAGTCGGTAAACAACAAGCTACTTTATTCGCCGGTAGGATCGTACTATATTCGTGATATTATATAATTGCCGTGTTTGTTATGTTGTTTATATCCTTTAAGCTTATTAAGGGTTTAGTCTTTTAACTATAATAGTATAACTTTAGAGGCTCTTATATTGTCTTCTATAACGGCTAATATATATTGTTTATTTTATAGTCCTAGAATTTATATCGGACTAGTAAGATCGAAGTAAATTAAATCTATCTTATAGCGACTAGGTTTTATATAAGCCTTATAAGAAGTATCTGTATACTTTCCTTTAACACAAGCTTTATATAAAACAGTATTGTCTAGTTTAGAATATAAGTCTATTCCTATACTTATCTTTTATAGCTTCTCGAGGTTAGTAGTACTTAAGTGACCTAGTTTCCTATACTAGTTAATTACCGATTTTTTATTAAGTATTTAGTAGGAGGCTCTAGCGAATAAGTGGGTGTTTTAGAGGAGTTGAACTCTATAGAGGCCTTTGTAAATCGTTATAAATATCGTATCGTTTATAAACGATATTATAGCGAGTTCTATAGAGAAGGTAATTTAAGCTTTACGTCGAAGTAGTTAACTTAAAGACAATAAGTTTAATAGTCCTATCGGTATATATAAAACATTTTAGATATAGACTATATACTGTCCCTTACGTCCTTTGTAAATTAACTTAACTATTCTAATAGATTTTAGGACGAGTTTAAGCCCTCCTAGACTACTTATTTTATGTGAAATAGGGCGAAGTGTTTCTAGTAAAAACTACTCTAAGGAAGAGTATATATGTTGCGAACAACCTAAGTTAATTATCTAATCTTTTACTAGGGATTTAGATGTCTTTCCTAAAGGTCTCGAATATACTATAGCTATAGTAACTGTCTTAACGTTAACTTCTTTACTTGTTTTTCGCTACCGCTTATTAGGGTACTGTTTTATAAGGTGAGGGTGTAGCGTTCTATAACTTATAACGTCGTAGTAAGGCTTATTATAGTATATATAGTATCTCTATATCTTAGTCCTAGTCTTAAGTACTTAATTAGGGTTGGCGGTCCTAGTAAATTTTATATTAGTTTAACGACCAGTTCTAGCTTATACGCTTAACGAGTAGGAATTAAATAATAAGAGATCTTTATCTAGTTCTTAAGCTATAGCGTTATATACGATGTCGTCGTATTTAACCTTTATAAGGTTATAGTTTAAGAGATAGTTTATATACTACTGTTTATATCTAGGACCTAGTCCTTTAATAAATTTTTAGATATAAAGTATGTTATAAATAGTAATAGTTTTAATATTATAGAACTTGACTTTAAGTTCGGTTAGTTGTTATAAGTACTTAATAATATCTTTGTAATTATAAAGTTCGAGGTTCTAATATTTGTCGTATAAATTAGAGAGGTACTTACTTCCTAACTCCTTATAGTTTTGTTCTAGATAGTTAACTAAGGTCTAGGGAGCTAGGTAAATTAGGAAGTGTTCTAGGACGCTATTATTAATACCTTTAGAGATAGTCTTAATAATAAACGCGGTATATAACTTCTTCTCCTTCTCCTATATTAGTCGATCCTAAGCGCGTAGTAGTATAGGGACAAGTTATAGATATTCCTCTATATTATTATATATAAACGCGGCTTATAGACTCTTTCTCTACCTTAGGTAATCTTTCTTAGATTTTAACTTGTAAATCCTTTTAATGTACTTAAGGCTGACTTGCTTGAATTTGGTTATAATGGCTAGGAGTGCTTAGTTGAGATTTAATCTTGAAGTGTTAGGTGGCTCCTTAAAAAGAAATAGATTCTGATGAAGTTGTTAAGGGGGAATCCTTATATATAAGGTAGGAATTGAATTTGGTGAAGTTGACTTGTTATTTTAAAGTTAAAGAATCGTCTCTTGTAGAGCTTCTAATGTTGTTCTTTTCTTGAACCTTAAAGTGATAAAGTAATAGATAGAATTATAGAAGGTAGATTATCTATAGATATTTAAGCTTATAATTAATGATCGAGATAGGTGTTGGTACAAAAGACTGTTAGGTCCTAGGTTGTTGGTATCATAATTCTTATAGGATTCAGAAGGTCTAGCTACTTGATTATATAGTGGGTTATTTGGTGGCGTTTACTAGGGCCTCGTCAGCTCGTCAGGGCTGATCACGTGATGCCTCCCAAACTACGCCACATCTAGAACCTATTCACTATATCCTTTGCCACATCCAGAACCTATTCACTTATCCTCTACTATTTACTTATCCCTCGTCGTAATACTAGGTATACTTTAAAAGAGAGAATAGTAACCCGTGTAAAAGCGACATCTAATTTTACATCTCTTACCCTTAATCTCTTTCCCTCTATCTATTCTTCTCGATTAGGTTCTTTAAAGCTCTATTGACTTTTGTTCCTTTAGTCATTGTCTATAAGTACAGGTTGACTCGAGAAGTCGGCGCTCGAGAAGTCCTTATTATTAGTACTCGAGAAGTCCTTGTTATTAGTGCTCGAGAAGTCCTTGTTATTAGTAAAGTTTAGTCTATACTGGGAGTTCTCTAATTAAATTCGCTTGTTTGACTGGTCAATATGTGGCTGCTCGGGTTCCTTGTTTTGTGATAATAAATCGAACGTAGCTTCCGGTTGAGCAACAGTACTAATATATATGCCGCGTGCTGAATTGTCGAGTCAACCTGTGCTTATGGACAATGACTAAAGGAACAAAAGTTAATAGAGCTTTGAAGAACCTAATCGAGAAGAATAGATAGAGGGAAAGAGATTAAGGGCAAGGGATGTGAAATTAGATGTCGCTTTTACACGGGTTACTATTCTCTCTTTTAAAGTATACCCAGTGTTACGACAAGGGATAAGTAAATAGTAGAGGATAAGTGAATAGGTTATAGATGTGGCAAAGGATATAGTGAATAGGTTCTAGATGTGGCGTAGTTTGGGAGGCATCACGTGATCAGCCCTGACGAGCTGACGAGGCCCTAGCAAACGCCACCAAATAACCCACTATATAATCAAGTAGCTAGACCTTCTGAATCCTACAAGAATTATGATACCAACAACCTAGGACCTAGTGTTGCGACGAGGGATAAGTGAATAGTAGAGGATAAGTGAATAGGTTCTGGATGTGGCAAAGGATATAGTGAATAGGTTCTGGATGTGGCGTAGTTTGGGAGGCATCACGTGATCAGCCCTGACGAGCTGACGAGGCCCTAGCAAACGCCACCAAATAACCCACTATATAATCAAGTAGCTAGACCTTCTGAATCCTACAAGAATTATGATACCAACAACCTAGGACCTAACAGTCTTTTGTACCAACACTGATCAGTGAGCGCGCCACAGATCAGAAGACTGTATTTCGAGTACGGATACTCGTGACGCAAGTTACGCAGTATGTACAAACAGAAATATTAGTTTTTTGAACCAAGCACTTTCACCCAGTTTTGAAGAGTATTAAGAAGGACTGGCATGCGCTGCCCAGCACCTGAAGAGTACTACCGTGGAATACGAAACTAGCACGCGTTGCCTAGTAACGTATAACTTCGAGGTTTCTAGCACGCGTTGCCTAGGGACTATTTCTAGCATGCGCTGCCTAGAAATCACAGAATCAAGCTCATTCACCAACTGCCAATTTCCTGTTTAGGAACGACAACACTACGACATCGACATTATGGCCACTACTACATCTCAATCTCAAGATGATCTCGACCTTGTCAAACAATGTACCACCAAATACTCACAGTCAGACGCACCCATCGACGACGACTTATGGTATACATTCCTAGAAGACTTTAAGGACTTCACTCTCCAACGCTTCGAGGATGTAGGACAAGACACTACTTCTAAGCTACGACGAGCACTCATGAACGGTGGCGTATACATGGAAACAGACCACGAAGTGATGAAGTTACCAGAATCACTCATGACTGCTTTAACAAGTGAATCAGAGGCGGAGTGGCCACTAGTTTTTGCGGCAGAACTTGCGCTCGATCGAGGCGATAGCGTTAGATCCGCAATTGTTAAGAATATCGTAAAGGCATATATCGATAACCCAGACATGGTTAGATCACTAGACAATAATCGACTCAACCGTTGGGCAAGACAAGCCAGCAATAGCGGAGACGACGGATCAGCAAAACCTCTATCTCAGCCGTACTATCTTAAAACCTTAGACGAACCAGCTGAACTAGAACCAATTCCGATTCCTGAAGAAGACCTACGTACGCTTCGATCAACAATACAACCAGAAGTCGAACCAAGTAGCGCTCGGCCAGCAATACAAACAGGAGCTAAACTAGAACCAATTACGATCCCTGAAGAAAATAGCGCCCGAACACTAGTACAACCAGGAGCTATTACACCACAACGCGAACTCGACAATTTAGCACGCGGCATATATATTAGTACTGTTGCTCAACCGGAAGCTACGTTCGATTTATTATCACAAAACAAGGAACCCGAGCAGCCACATATTGACCAGTCAAACAAGCGAATTTAATTAGAGAACTCCCAGTATAGACTAAACTTTACTAATAACAAGGACTTCTCGAGCACTAATAACAAGGACTTCTCGAGTACTAATAACAAGGACTTCTCGAGCGCCGACTTCTCGAGTCAACCTATACTTATAGACAATAACTAAAGGAACAAAAGTCAATAGAGCTTTAAAGAACCTAATCGAGAAGAATAGATAGAGGGAAAGAGATTAAGGGCAAGAGATGTAAAATTAGATGTTGCTTTTACACGGGTTACTATTCTCTCTTTTAAAGTATACCTAGTATTACGACGAGGGATAAGTAAATAGTAGAGGATAAGTAAATAGGTTCTAGATGTAGCAAAGGATATAGTAAATAGGTTCTAGATGTGGCGTAGTTTAGGAGGCATCACGTGATCAGCCCTGACGAGCTGACGAGGCCCTAGCAAACGCCACTAAATAACCCACTATATAATTAAGTAGCTAGACCTTCTGAATCCTATAAGAATTATGATACCAACAACCTAGGACCTAACAGTCTTTTGTACCAACAATAGGCCATATCTGTATTTCGTGATTTTAGATAGAGAAGGCGTTATCCTTAAAATCTTTAATAACTTTATATGTTGTGATTTTAGATAGAGAAGGCGTTATCCTTAAAATCCTTAATAACTTTATATATTGTAATTTTTAGATAAAAAGGCGTTATCTAAGTAACTTTGTATATTGTGATTTTAGATGAAAAGGCGTTATTCTTAAAATCTTTATAACTTTGTATATTGTAATTTTAGATAGAAAAAACGTTATCTACATTTGTACTTAAAGTCTTCGGACTTGCTTTCGTACTTTTCGACAACTCTTTCGATGGAGATATACATCTGTAGTTGACTCTTTAACAGAGTTTAAACTTATCTGTATTTGTACTTAAGGTCTTTATAACCGCTGTTCGTACTTTAATATTAGATTTTGTTACAATTCTAAAGGCTGATGTGGGGCTCTTTGGTTGTAATTCTAGATGCTGATATTAGCACTGCTTATTAACGATTGTGGTGTACCTGTCCTTTATTACAATTCTGAAGGTTGATTTTTGTGTCGATTATTAACGACTGTGTCGATTATTAACGACTGTGGCGGAGGATCAGGATCGAGATGATCTGTAAAGATTTGTAATAAAGAATAGCATTTGTACTAGAATAACATATTCTACTTGTACGTAGTAGAAGCCGGGCTCATAACCTGTTAAAGGTATATGAAAAGTGGTAAAAGCCTTGAATATATTGAAGTGGGATCTAGCTAGATTATATGCTAAAATGAGATAAAGAGAGTTTGGTGTGGAAGATAATAAGATCACATGTGATCTTCAACAGATACACCACCCTACCAGCTAATAGATGTTTGGCCTCTCTATGTACATCTAAAGAGTATTATATAGGATGATCTTGTAGGGAGAACGCCAAACTCTTGTCGTTCCCCAACAAGATCATTGATCATCTCAAATCTCTTGAGAGATACGGGAAAGAATTGGCAACGAAGAAGGGTAATATAATGAAAAGAAGCAGAATATGAAGTCAACAGTCTTGGAAGCAAAGGTAGAGAGAGTTCTTACGTTGTCAAAATTGGGTTCTGCTATCAGAGAGGGTTTTCCATCACCTGGACCTCCAGATGAAGCCGCCAAAGCCCTTCAATTGGTGGAGGCACACGAGAAACGGCTTAATCCTTCTCGGAAAAGGGTACGAAATGTCATATCACAACGCGAAATTGCCGGTTTGGACAAGGAGATACTCGACACGCGTATTAGAAAGAGAACCCGTACGAACTACGGAGAGTCCTATATTACGTACAGATGGAGTCTTCGAAGGTTGTAAATCAAGGCTAGCTTACTCTGGGGCTTCATTTTTATGGATATGGGCTTTATTTGGAAATCTTCTGCTTGATTCCAACAATTGTAATTTACTATAAAGCAAGCATTACAGAAACTCAATTATTCAAACAAGCAAGCAAGTAGTTCCAGTGCTCTAAAACAAAAACTTTCTGATACAAGTAACCACAGGATACAATACGCAAGCAATCCTACCACACAACAGTGAATTTGTATGAGAACAACCTTCGTCTGGCAGCCTGGGGCACAGAAATCTTGTCGTATCAATGCTAAATTTAGGACCCCAGGGACATTGTCGTCCCTACCTAATTTCCGGTACCAGATGAGGTTCGAGGCTGAAAGCTTGCATATTCTATTGCTAAGCTAGCTATTACTTGTGCCGGTGCTGCAGCGGACTAGTCCCAAAAGAGCAGAGCAATACCGCCTCACTTGGTATGCAGTCATGTGCCAGACGTATTCATTCACCTAGGGAGTTAATTTCTGGCAACAATCTTAAAGTATACAAATGGGTATTCTTCCCGAACTCATTAAACTCATGCGGGTGTCCAGCCGCTTTGCTATTGTCGACTTTCGACAATGGCTTGGCACCCCCTTTTGGCTTTCGCTTATTGGTTGCAACGATATATTGTCACCTACGAATAGCTAGTGAATGACTATTGTCTCTCTCTCTCAAGCTCTGTAATCTCCGGCAATTTCCGTCCTTGAGCAGGTTAAATGCGCCTCGCCCATGTCCCACAAATCTAAGCCTCAACAACTCCTCCCACTCATCCCACTGTCATCAACTACTCATACTCTATCCACATTGAGAACATTCATCGAAACCCGTAGCACTTCATCTACTTGTTGAGCCTTCGATCAACCCGAATACACTTCTCTTGTTACTGTACCTCTCTACAAATCTACCCTCCTTTTGACCTCAACTTCCTCGTCCGCTAAAGACAATCAATCAATATGAGCGACAATCAACAGCCACCATCTGTCTCAGGACAGTCTACCAGTGAGTGCAAGAAGTTTTCTCTTCGTCTCGCAACGAAAATCACCCTGGGGGACGAATCTGTTGGCACTGTACTAACTGCGCACGCAGGTACGCCTCCAGCTGCTGGAACGGAGAATGAGCCCAAAAGCATCGCCTCCTACTTCCAGGCTGCCAACGATGGATGGGCCAAGCACCTGAAGCCGGTTGAAAGTCTGTACAAGCAAAATACTCCCCCAAAAGCATTGGAGCGTCCAAATACTTCCACCAAGGAAGAAATGACGACAAAGCCCAAGTATGTTTTTGGCGTCACTGCCACACCATTCCCTAAGCGTATCGACTGGGCTATTTTCGACTCTGGAGATAGCCAACCCTCCGAGAACCCTACCCCGCAGAGCCATTCACCAAGAATGGCGGAAAAGCCGCTCGCCACCGACGAAATTCACCCAGTCAGTCAGGAACTGGCTCCCGAGCCTGCAACGGTACAACCCCCTGAAAGTCCCATCGCTGCGGAAGATAGACGAGAAACTTCATCAGATAACGGCGCTTCCAATGGTCAATCTGAGACCGTTGAAAGCACACCCATTTCTCAAGTTGCCGAAGAAGTCCTTGTCGAAACGGAGGAGTCGTTGGAGGCGCAGCCCGCAGAGTTGAATAAAGTGCAAGAGGCTTCTGAAGAACGCCAACACGAAGGATCCGATCGTGAAGATTCAGACTACCCTCCGCTTCTGGACGCACTTGAAGCCAATCTCTTTGGTGGGAAGAAGGACCCCGAGAATGCACAAGTAGCCGGAAGAGAGGCGCACAAAGACGGAGGAGCCCGCAATGACGAAAGTGTACACGACGATCTCGCGATATCAATCCGTTACATCAAAACCGAATTACATAAATACACGCAGGAATATTCTAAGGAGTTGAACTTCGAGGCTGAGCAAATTACTTCGATCGAATCCCAATGCGAGATTCTCAATGATAAGGTTGAAGAGGCCCGTAGGGGATATAACGAAAAGGTGGAGGTATTCAAGCAGCGTTACGACTCGATCTCGCCGCTCGATCTCAATCTGTCTGCTGTGTCGATGCTCTCCGACATATTGGGAGCCAAGGCTGATTTGAAAAGAAAGAAGAGGTACTTGGCACAGCAGCAGAGAGAGCTTCGGGAATGTAAGGAAATAAAGAGAACCATGGAGGCGGAGTTCTCGAGAAAGACGGCTGAGATGAAGCTTGTGGAGTCTGTCTTGGATTCGCTGGCCCAAAATGGCCAGCCATCCAAAGACAGACTCTCATTTTTAGAAAATGAGAACGCGGCGTTGAAGAAGGAGTTGAGCGAAGGAAAGGCTGGGGGTAAGAGGAAGGCGGAGGACGATGCGAATAGATCCGAAGTCGATGGATCACCTGCTTCCAAGAAGCAAAAGACACAGACCCAGGTGTCTGGTGATGCTGATCCTCATGCTGATGGTGATGCTGATGGTGAGGGGCTGGCAGAGGAGGCGCTCTCTGTCAATGCGGATTCACAACCCGCCCTCAACGATTCCAGTGCTGCTGGCCAGCAGCTGGAATCCGAGAGCCTGGAGCAGTCGTCAACTCCGACCAGCCCAGCCATCGCTCCCAGAAAGCGAAAATTGTACGACTCGGACGTCTCGAGCGAAGAAGACTCACCTGCCAACAAGAGACGCAAGTCTGCAAGTCCTCGCGGTCGCGCTCTACCCAACTACCCAGAGTAAGGTCGAGCTTTTTCATCGGAGTCCTCATCCACGTTCGCTCTCGAATCACGCCAGCTGCTGCTTTAGATCTCCATTCCGGAGAACTTCTGTAGTAGCTGGGAACGGATGAAGACTGGAATCATTTTCTTCCTTCTGGACGGCCGCATTATGAGACGTTATAAGCCGATTTCCAAATCTCGTGTCGCGCCAGCTGTGCTTTAGATTGCCATTCTCAGAATGGCGAACTTCTGTATTGGCTGGGTCAAGATTGAAATTGTGTTTATCTCTTGATGTGGGTTACTTACTATTGCGCATTTGTTTGGGGCTATTCCTGTTTGTAGGGGAGCGAAAGGGGGCTGCAAGGTGGCAGTAGGTTGTTTGTCTCTGGTGTTATGGATGATACCTTGGGAATGGTGGTGTTGATCTTTCTTTCCTTGAAATCGTTTTTCTGTTCTTGTTGTATTTCCACACATTTAGTCAAGAGGCCTGGGGCGGGGCTTGCATACTTGCTCTTTTTTGACATCAACATTGTCGGGGGGTAATGGGACTCATATGGTGGTCTGGTACCACAGTCTTGTGAACGGATACTTGAGATTCGCAAGTCGTTCATTTCGGAATTAAGAGCCCAGTGTTAGGGAGCGACACGATAAATAAAATATGATTTTTTTGCGTATGGTTCTGTGGTCTTAACATGCCGAAAATATTCGCTCTCTTGCACAATATTTAGATGTAAAGTTTCAAAAGCTATGTGTACCACATAGCGAGGCATTGTCGTGATCAGTGACCATGCGGCTACAGTATTTAGGACAAGGTTTATAAACAGCTTCATTTCATTTCCATCTTAGGACTAATTTACATATCAGGAGAAAGAAAAAGAAAGGAAGAAGTGTACAGAGCTGAGCGTATTTAAATCAGAATATAGCTCAAGAATTCATGTTCCTCCCAATTATCATCGTCCAGAGTCTGTGGCTCAATGCTTGGATATAGGAAAAATGAATGAAAACAAATACAAGAATGCTCGTGATTTGAAGAAAGCTTCTACCCATAGCTGACCATGGATATCCGCGCATCTACAAATGCATGTCCGTAGTATTGTAGTCCATCCCAATCCCTCTAATCCGAACGAGCTCTTTCACCACCAGCTGCACCTGAGCTTGGGCCTGCGTTGGATGGTTTTTGGTTCTCAGCAAGGATAGCTGGCTTTCTCAATTCATAGGCGATCTTGTTATATGTGGCCTCCATGGTTCCCCAGGCGCGGTCCAACTCAAAGATGGCTTGCAGCTCTTCGTCGCTGGAAATCTTGAAGTCTGGGAGAATCTCCTTAATGAGCTTGTTGTAGTTAAGGACAAAGGCTGGGGTTTGGTTGCGCCATTCGTCCATATCCACGCCCATGTTGATCATGTCAATGAACATTGTGAAGTCTCTGTGCTTCCATACGAGGTTTGGGTCGAGGTGATAGAAGTCTTTGAAGTAACTAGCCTTGCTATCCTTGTTGGGCCCGTCGCCTTCAAAATGAATGTCCATGGTAGCGTCAGCCTTTACGTCAGCGTCGAGGGCAGCGGCGCAACCTGTGGCGAGTATTTGAACGTTCGGCTTTCGATTGCCCTTCTTTGCGACTAACTCTTCAATACGCTTCGCGCGAACATGGTAACCAACAAGGAACAATGGAATGAGCTGCCTGCGGAATCTTGTGTCAGTAATCATGTTGAAAGTGGTTCAGAAACACAAAATTGCCACTCACTCATTGCGTTCGCGAGCGTTATCTAACTCCTTAATTAATGTGGATCGGGTCTTTCGAAGCCGATGCTGGTGATTGGTGGCTTCGTCATCTCCCTCATCGTCTCCCTTCTTCTCAAGCTCAGTGACGGACTCCAAGAGTAGCTCGACTTGATCAAGTCGCTCAGTGAGAACCTTGACAGCTGTTTCCAATGATGCTTTGATGCCCGCCAGGGTCAATCCACTGGGAGGTAGCGTATTGGAGAATTTGAAGATGTGCGAGTTTGCGTCGTTTTCTGTGGATGCAAGCATCTCCTGATTCATATCGACCCGATGCTTTAGTTCCGCGATCTTATCTTCGGCGCTCATTGACTTTGCCTTCTTCTCGGCCAGAACCAGCTCCATCTCCTCGATATCGATGGCGCGCCGAAGAATGTCAGGCTTCATCTCCACGACTGCTAGATCTGCGCGACGGGCTGTCAATTTCTCCATAGGCGACATGTTGGCGGTATCTCTGAGAAGAGCCTCTGCAATCTTTTGCTTCTCGTGGTAAATCTCCAGCTGTTGGTTATACTTCAGCTTTGCACTGTGGTACTCCATCTCTAGGTATGGAACACCATCAAGCGCGACAGCTGATTCTCCCTCCAATTCGTAGATTTGTGCTTTTTGTTCGCAAAGCTCTTTTGCAATCTTTCGAATATGGATACGTTGAGGAAGGAGTTCAAGCATATCCATTTGCGAAATGAATTGTACTTTGATTCGTTGATGTTGCTTGTTCTCACTGATGTTGGCTGGAGCCTCGTCAGGTGGGGCCTCGTTGGTAGGAGATGCGTTGTTACTGTGGTTGATGGGTGTTGCGTCTGTTCCTTGGTTGACAGTTGTTGCGGGTGTCGCGTCTGTGGCTTGGTTGGGGGGTGTTTTGTCAACGCCTTTGCCTTTGTTGACAGTACCTTGTTTTTCTTGGACGTTTTTGCTTGGAACATGCATAGCTGAAGCACGCTTGGTTGGAGTGTAGATAGTGTCCTTCGCGGTCGGTTCACTGGCAGCATCACTGAGTGGGGTGTAAAACTTGGGAGTGCCACCAGAAGATACTGGTGAGACTATGTTCTTTGGGCTATCAAGATCAGATCGACCGTGACTGCCATTGGTATCTAGATATCTTGGTTAGCTGTTTACTTCAATTGACATACTGATCAAATTCGTGAATCATCAAATGACACTGCCATTCTCAATACAGAAAGGGGACCTCAAGTGGACTTACGAGTTTGAGGAGCAGTGATAGAACCCATGGGAGAAGTCACTTTGAAGGCCTTTTTTAGGGACTCAATCCGCCTAATTCTCGCGTTAGGATTTGGCGTTGAAGGTGGTGTGCTCTCTAGGGGAGCCATTGCGATACTGCGTTCCGTGGAGTCGGTGCAGTTTGGACTGTGGAGAGGAGGTTGCTTTTTGAGGTAAAAGTTGATGATAGATCGAAAAACTCACAAAGTAGAGGAGGGGGTTCGCGGCGATAAGACTAGCGCCAGAATTGATAGTCGGAGGTTGATCGGATCAAATTAGCGCCGTATGGCTGTGTTGCTCGCTTAACACATCTGTACCAGGCGCTTGACCCAAGACTTCAGGGAGGCGTCATTCATACAGAATAGAACTAAAGAAGTGAATGCTTTTGATAAAAGAAATCAGGTTAATTGTAGAGAAGAACAGCACAACAAGCTGTTGACAATTTTAGCGCTGAAGGAGTACATGCAGCTGCATGCAGGTACTAATGTTGTGTACACCTTTTCTGGAAATTGCTTGGTAGATAGTTCCGTGCTTGAAACAATCTATCAAGGTATAGTGGGTATTTCACAGAACATTCTTGGAACATTGTGTAATCTGCCAATAAATTTCAGGGATAGGGGATCTTGAAAACATGAAATAGGAAATGCAATTCTAAAATAGGAGAAGCAACTGAGAACGGGGTGTTAGCCGCCAGTGGCTAGCACCACATCAACATCAACTTGATGGGTTTGAATCGCTTCTGGAGAGTAGTCCTTGTATTTCCACTGTTTATTCTGATTAGAAACATCTTGTTCCTACATGGTCTCTTAGTAGGGTTTGTGAGAGGTGAAGAGATGAAGAAGTGAGGTTGTCGTTGAAGATCAGCTTATCCTATTACAGCTAGCCAACCTTGGAAGGTGTGAGTGTATCTTGTATCACGTGATATGCCCAGACAGCAACCACCTGACACCCCTGTCCCAAATCCCTTGCCATTTCCAAGCAGATAGACCACATTACCAGCGGTAGACAAATGTTAACAACAGATTCAAAATGTACGAAAAACTTCTAACTTTTGCATAATTTCTCTTATTAAAAACAAGGTTCTCAACACATATACACCGCATAATAACCTTTGTGTTTACTGCTGTTGCCACCTATGTCTTGTAAGTTGTGAATTCCAGGTTTCCATACTCATGCTGTAACTGAAGTTTTCCCCCAATTCATTCATGGACAACTTGTGGTACCAATTGTGTCCGTATTTTAGGTATCTTTGTCTAAAAACAGGCACGCGTTCTCGCAGTTAAAGGTCCATTTGACAATTACATGAATCTGAAGTGGTTTAAGGACTAGAATTGACTGTTGCTCTTACAGAACGGGCATGACTCAGCTCCCCTGCCTTAGGGGAAAAGCGCCATATTACTACTAGCCAGGACCTATAGAAGACGTTTATAAGATACCATAGTGACACTTAGCTAGCTATATCTTATTTTCAGCCATTTGATCCTTAATGACCTCATCTTCTGACAAATCCCCTCTGAAATCACGGAAGTGTCTTGAGCAGGTAAAGCTCAAACATGGAGCTATAAAAGGGCTCTGGACATTGAGAAATTTTCAAAGTCACACTCTTTGTCTTCATCTTTGCAATACCACACCACCATTGAGTCGCTTTTCTATATATTCTGAAATAAGAGAGGAATATATGCATGTGCAATGGGGGTACTCTAGCAGATTGAGTCGCTGCGCGCACATATTAACGAAAATTCAGCACGTTGTAAAAGTCCTCGCTTTTTCATTGCAATACTGGAGAAGAACATGATATTCCCAGTAATTTTCTACAAACCAAGAGAGCTTTTTTTGGTGTGGTATGTCAAGCTCAGGTGGAAGTACATCACGTAAAAGAGTTCTAAAGCAAAATATTTAATTTGAGGTATCGATAACTAGCGGGTTATGTCATTTTGCGAAAGTGAACACTAATATTTTCGCATGATTATATCCCATTGCCCGCTGTCATGTTCCCATTTGACCCAACAATCTTGTTCTCAAATGCCCCAACTTTGCTTGGTCACGTTTCAGTGTCCTACTGTATTTTCGCATTTCCTTCTCAACGGCTTGACAGACTTTTTCTCTACTTTTGCTGACTTGTGGTCCATTCTCCTTGACTTCTGGTTCATTATCCTTGGCTTGTGGTTCTTTCTCGCAGGATGATGGTCTTATATGGCTTGCATTCAAGAATTGGAGCTCATTGAGCATGGTGGGAGAATCACTATCAGGGAGGACTTTTGAATGCAGCGCAATTTTCATCGTCGGTTCTGCACTCGCGTTGTCTTGTTGGGACGCTTCATGAGCCAATAAGGCATTTTCTTTGCAAAGATGGATCGCCGTTTGTCGAATCTGACTCTTTGAAAACGCATCATCGAAACTTCTGGTTTTGTTCCATAATTCTGTGTAGGCTCGGCGATGTATTAATTGGCGCCTAAATATATTCCATGAAAGTGATTTGCTGACGTTTCTGAGATAATCCTGGCAAGCCAGTCTCCAGTGGTCGTTTTCAGCCGATTCTTTCGGAGCTTCCTTGATTTTTCTGAGACTGGCTCTGACGACTGAAAAGACTTCTTTTCCCTGGGAGATTTGATGTACGAGAATTTCCACGTGCTCCTCCAAATTGCTCAACTCGAGGAGCCCCTTACGAATACTAACAGTATCCATGTCAACATGAGATTCTCCATACATATCGAAAGCTCCAGAAAGTGGTGCAAGTCTCAACTTAGTGGATAGCAAAATATCACGCAGGATTTGTGGTATCTGTATAGCAAAGAATTCCCAGGGTAAGCGGCAGTTTGACGCATAGTCCCGCTTGGCCAACAAATACCATTAATACGTCCCATAAGAGAGCCAGCTCATGGGTGAAGAATGTCGGTGAATAGTGGTTAGAACAGTCTGGCTATGCGATGGCTTGGACCTACAATACGTGAACAGAATTGCTGAAACAGAGTGAAAAGGACTTGGAACGGAAGAAAATCCATATCTTATTGGTAATACTAAATAGCCTCTAAGCTACCATTGAAATGCGAGCGTGCCTAAATCTTCGTGGCTTAAAATCTACCAGGGCGACACATTGGGCAGCCCTGAGGTACGCAATTGATTGAATCCTGTCAGTTCAAAAAGAATGTCTCCTCCAAAGCGTCCGAAGGGTCGCTTATATCACATCGGTCATTTTATTTTTGGAGAAATCGTATAGCGTAGCACACGAGAAGCATATGAAATACGTATTTTATTCTATCAAGTGGGTTCTCCTCGGACCCCCTCTTACACACCCGAAGCTTTCCCACCAATCAAAAACCAGCCTTTACGCCCAAGCCCCACAAATCCACCAAAACAATATTGATATCTTCAAATAACACTTCCACCATCACAAAACTGGGAACTGTCCGCCTGGCCTAGTCAGTTAGTGGGTGATCACCCATAAGCGCCACACCCACTAACTGTTTCGCCGATGTAATTACGAGGGTAGGGGCCCAGCACTGGAGAAAAAAATCAAAAACTCAGTTCGTCTGGTTATTGAACCTGGCTGGAGGTTTTTTTGCAATCTTTTCTTTGGTATGGACCTTTTTTTTGCTTGCGGCTGGTGTCGCCTTTTTTGGCCCTTGTCGTACAATGCTAGGTCTGCTAAAACTTCTGATCGCATTTTTGCTGTGGTTATTTTTGCGTCACTGTCTGTGACAGTAATTGATGGTTAGTTGACTGTATGGTTTTGTGATAATCTTTTTTGACGTTGTTAAGACTCCCGTTGAGGGGGACTGGTCTTGTAACTGTCTGTTCGCTTATATTACGAGTTTGGCTTGGTATCTATCCATCAACTTCTCAATAGAAGGGCGTTCTTCATAAAAAGCCCCTCTCTGACTGCCGGATCATTCATTTCACTGGCACTGAGGATTACCCTCGTCACACTTCCTTCAATACCTGTATTTCAAGCATCGTTACGTACATAAATAATCTTTGACGTTCTTTCTCCACCCGAAGTTATCTGTTCCACACTCTGATGTCAAATTTGCTTCGTATACTTAGCGATGACCTTTGTATATATGTATGAAGATTGAATGTAAAAGAATAGGTGGAGTAGCCATTGAATTGGTTATCGGAATGTGGGTTCTATTGTATTGTAGTCTTGACGAATGATGCGTTGCCATCCCGGTCTGCTTCAACAATACCATACAAACTCAGATAATAAGAGCTTATTGGTAAAGAGCGGTGCAACCCTCTTTCACCCACTTTAGGTCATTGAACAGGATTGTAGATGTGTGAATAGCAAAATGCAGAAGAGATTTGAACACATTCTCCAAAGGAAAGCAACGGAAACTAAACATATCTCTCGTTCAGAACAACATCATCTTGAGCATCGAAGACAGAAATATGAAGCTAACAGCCACCATACAATCACAGAAAAAGATTATGTCATTCAGCAAACCAACCTCAACGCCAGCGTATTTATTTGAGAACCCAGACCCATATTCTACCTATGGAAAATTCGCTCCTCGGCGGAGAAATTTGGGACTATTTCAGTAATTTACTCCCAGAAAAACAGAGAGCTCTCGTACGCAAAATGCAGTCTCATCACGCCAATATGACACCCGAAGAGAAGGACGAGGAGATCGAGCGCCTTTCACGAATAAACCAAAAGATCACCAAAAGAACAGAAGAAATGTGTGAAAACCACCAAGACGTGCTTAATTACCTCGAGGAGGAATTAAAAGAAGCAAATGAAAGAGAAGAAAGGTTGATTTTGCAAATTTTGGAATTTGCGAAGAGAACTGGAGACGCAAAAGATATCAGTACTCCTAAAAAGTCATCCAGTCAACAGCATGGTTATGAAGGCATCTGTCCTGAGATCCTGTCTACGATCAAAGGAGGTAATAAGCATACCGGTGTTGATGTTGGGAATTCTAAAGCGAACCGAAAAGAAGAGGTGAAGAACGATATGAACGATGATCCAGATGCTCTCTGGAGGCAGACTCTTCCCAAGGATATCGAGATTGCTCATCTCAAGTACAAAATTGGCTTTCTAAGATTTGAGAAGACACTCCTCGAGAATACGGTTCGTCATTTTGAGACCAAGAGAGATGCTCCACCGAATTATGACACAACGAAAGAAAATCCAGAATTGTTACGCTACCAAAGCGACCTTTTGCAAAGTCAGCACAAAATATATCGAGCCATGCAAAAAGCCGAAGTCGATATGTTCGCCTGTCTTTCAGGTAATTACGACGTGTTGCGGCGAATCCTCGACAGAATCATGGAAAGGTGGGCAAAATTTAATGGTCCAGCTCAGGCAACGGAGTTTACAGCGCTCATGAAGGAACATGAAAGCAATACCAAGCTTTTCCGCAATATTGTTGAAGTAGGTGAGAGAAATAAAGAAATGCTGGAAACTTGGAAAAATGAAAATCAAAAACTTACTGAACGTTTGCAGTTTGAGTTAACGCGGCAAGACCTCAAAATGACAAAGGTTCTCGAGGAACGAGAACGGGAGATATCAAGACAACCCGCGGAGATCAACAAACTTCAGAAAACCATTGATGAGCAGAAGGAGAAACTATATGCCCAAGAATGTCATATAGAGGAATTGGTTCGAGTGCACAAAGAAGAAGTTTCCAGGCTGGAACTGCTTGCTGAGAAGTTCAAGCCTTTGATTGTGGCTGGAGCAAAGCTTCGTAATAGAAGTATGGAAAAAAGTAAGCATTGGATGAACCAGGACACACGAGTGAAGGAGATCGGCAACGCGGCAGCTCATCATGTGGGTACCCCCGGTATTGGAAGTTTTCGTGAAGCTTACATGCTGATTTGTTTCTACAACAGGCCGATGTTATTGCTGATGCTCTGCTGTATGAAACAGACCTACCCTTTCCGCCACGCACTGACTCAGCGTATTTTGAGGACCATTATGGCTTTGACCACAGCTATGTTATTGAGAAGTTTTCTCCGAAGCTGAGTCAAATTATAAGCTGGAACGCAACAAAGAAGAGGTTCGCTTCCAGCGGCTTCATGGATGACTACGACATGAGCAACTTCGATGTAGCTTTCGGTAAGATAATGTGGCCAAGAGACGGTGACGACGATTTCGAGTTCGATACGTATGTAACGGAAACATCTGAAGGAGTATCGTTGTACAAAACTCTAGAACTCGAGTTTGACAAAGCTATAGCGATAAATACTGAGAGGCACGCAGAAATAGAGAAGGTGAAAAAGGCGCGATTACGTAGAGGGGTAAGAAACAGACCCACGTAAATGTTTGGTAAAGGTCTTGATACCACCAGATGTTTCTGAGGTGATTATTCTATATTAAAAGTATGAACTTTTGGAATTCCTCTTTTTGTCCGCAGTACCATAAACCAAGTAGACTGCCAACCAAGAACCCGATTCTCATACTTTAAGCGAGCTACATACCAACCAAACCCCCAAAGAGCAACCCACGTATCACAACTGGTGCAACCACAACCAAGAACAAAATTCCCTCCCATCCCCCATCTAAACCAAACCAACCCCTCAAACCCCAATTCTCCCTCCTTCCCACACCTACAAAAAAAAATTCAAAAATCAAAAATCAATCCCCACAAGCACCCCACTCAGCCTTGACTCACTCCGCCACCACCACCTGCACCCACGCGATCCCCACGTGTTCACGTGAACCCCACCACACATCCGACCACTAAAAACCCAAACCTCTCGCGCAAAAACGCATACGGAAAACGTGTGACGAAATTGCGACGTGCAACAAAAAAAGGCTGAAGGCTGAAGCTGAATGCACGGCGGAGTTAATGAGGTACTTGGGTACTTGGGTACTTGGGTGCCCAAAGGTGACTGGGTGGGGTGGGGACGGATATTGGAAAGTGGCAACTCTTCGGAATCTACTGTACTGGTACTGTGTGGTAATGATAGTAGGGAATTCCAAGCAAAATGTTATAGACTGCAAATAAATAAGGACGAATAGAGAACGAATTTGGGAGAATAGAAGGAGGAACGTATTTAATAAATGACTATTTCAAGATATGTACATTTTTCCAATTTCGAACTCAGGGCTTCACGTCTGGTGACCCATAAAGAAATATTTTCCTATAAACATTAACTCCCTTTTGATGATTTTTCCGCTCCAAAACTCCGGGTATCAAAGATGTCTTTGTAAGTGCACTAAATTTATCGTTTAACCTTCTTCTTATCCGGCCCGTCGTCTTCATCATCACTCGCCTCCCGATATTGCGTCACAGGCTGAGTCTCCTTCCACGCATTCGTGAACATCGGATCGTTCTTCGCCAAATCCGCATATTTCAATAAAGCTTCCCGAGGATCTTCATCACGCATGCTGCTCAGTGGTATACTGTCATTAATAAATTGCTCATCAGGTTTAGATTTCATGAATGGAGTGACCATAGGAATTTGCGGCCTGCGAGGATCACGAGATCTGCCAGATGCCGTGAGTCCCACTGTGGGATGGCGAGCCGCGTAGGAAGTGGTATTGGTGTTCGTTAGAACACCTCCTGGGGTGATGATGCTGTCTCCAGATATTCCGGTGGATTGGTCGGTGGTAAAGTTGGGGTCGTCATCGACGTGGCGCTTTTTGGGGGCTCGGGACATTACGTCCACTGCTCCTCGGGAAGATGTATTTGGGTTGTAAAGAACGTGGACTTCGGAATTTGCGGATCCAGTTACAATCTGATTGAGCTTTGGATGCCATTGCACTGTGATTAATGGCGACCCTGGAGTTACTGGCGTAACCAGTTCTGCTTTTAAATTTCCTGGATTTAATATGTGGAGGTGCCCGGATGCTGATCCTGTCAGAATGCTGGATCCATTGGGAGAATACTTAATATTCGTCATGGAATAATGATCTGATGTTGAAGGATGGGATACAGTAACCACAGGTGTCTTGAACTTTCGTGTGTCCCATAATTTTATGAGGTTGTCTCCACCCCTAGTGACAACCATTCGGCCATCAGGGCTTATATCAACACCCCCAGTCCATGTATTTGGTGTATGAGCTTCCCTGATTTCTGCTGTCGGTCTGGCAAAAGGTCCATCACCACTCCACATAACGAGACTTCCGTCCAAGGCTGTCGCGACCAGAATATTATTGCCACCCTGCAAAGGACTTCCCCATACCACAGCAGTCATTCTCGTTCTTCCCGCTGAACCTGCTGCTCTTGACTTATGCACAATCACTTCTTTTTGACTTCTCCGGAAATTGACATCCCAAATTCGCAACGTGCTGTCTGTGCCAGCCGTGACGCAAATATCTCTGTTTACTGGATTCCATGTGCCAGTTGTTACTTCCGAGACATGCCCCTTGGTGTTGTTCATATCCCTCAGGTACATATCTCCCTTTTGAAATTCCGCCAGCACTTCGCCATCTCTGCTCATAATCTTTGCTTGAGGGTGTGCTGATACGCACAGGAATGTGCCTCCTGAAAGGGGATTGAACTCCACATGGTTGATAGGATGTGTCTCGGAATTGGTCGACGATTTCGAAGCGCTTGGGTCCACACTTTTGAATGCTCGTAATGTTGTAGGTGTCATAGAAGCAAAGTCGTGCAGCTTGAGGGTGCAGTCTATAGAGCCACTGATCAATCGTGATCCTGAGGGGTCGAGAGCCGTGGTAGTGACTGCGCGGTCGTGGGTTTTGAGAACAAGTTCGTGAGAGACAGGAAATTCGTCGTCTTCAGACTCATCGGAGTCGTCTGAATTGTCTGAATCATCGGATCCGTAGTCTTTCGATGCTGGCTCTTGCTTTTCCCGGCTCTCGGCCCTTATTTCTGCTTCTTGTGACGGAATTGCTGGTACTGTAGCTTTATCGACAGCTCTCTTTGTGCGCCCTATTTGCGCCGCAACATCTGCCTCCTTGGTTTTCTTTCCAAAAGACTGCGGCAAGAATGCCCGCATTGGGTCATCCGCAGCCAGTTCAGGCGTGTCGACCTCGAAATCCTCTTCGTCGCTCATTTCGGGGTGTTGCAATTTGATATTGCGCTTGGTAAAGTCCCGAGGGTCAGGGAGGCTCCTTACTATACGGTTACGCGTTCGGGGGTTGGTTCGGGGTCTTGGTTCTGCCAGATGACGATGTAGCCGCATCAACCTTGAAAGTTCCCGTCGCAACGAACGGCATCCACATCCACTTTCCGCGGCCCTCACTAGAAGGCCATATTCACCTGGAAACCCTGAGAAAATTCATCTACAGGTCGATTTTCGCTCTCTCCCAATTCGCAGCCTTAGATCTCCTCAAGCTTATGTCGGAGTCTGCCCTCAACATAACTTTCCGGGAGTCGTTCGCTCTGCGGGGGTCTATGAGGGGGTGAAACTCGAAAGTCGATCAATTACAACCTCGAAATTGCCATGTATCTCTCCGCCCCTACGGTCGACGCTGCCACTCCTAGCGATCTCAGCTCTTTGTCGGATTCTCATAGTTCTCCTCTCTTTCGTCTAAGCAGTATATTCTTTGTCGATGATGGGGGGACACAGCTACAGCGTTGGTCGTCGCTGATTGGCATCATCACGGCAATTATCGGAAACATCCTGATATCTTTTGCCCTCAACATCCAAAGGTATGCGCATATCCGACTACATGAAGAAAAGGCAAGGCGGAAAGAGAGGGCAAAGGCTCTATCAAAGGGACTTCAGGGTGGCTATGGAACAGCGGGCACAAATGGGCATCGTCTGGATCACGAACACAATCACGAACCAGTGGATGGCGAGGAGGACGATCCATTGAGGAGATCCTTCATCTCTACCGATTCCGATACCTCCACATGCTCCAAGCATGAGACCACGGATGTGCAAACATATCTCAAGTCGCCATATTGGTGGGGTGGCATCATTCTGATGACGATTGGAGAAGCAGGCAACTTTTTAGCATATGGCTTTGCTCCGGCTTCTATCGTTTCGCCTTTGGGTGTAGTAGCTTTAATATCCAACTGTGTGATAGCACCGATCATGTTGAAGGAACATTTTAGGTTACGGGATTTCTGGGGTGTAGTGGTCGCTGTGGGAGGAGCTGTTACGGTCGTGCTGAGTGCAAAGACCCAGGAGAAGAAATTTGGCCCTCATGAAATATGGGGCGCCATAACGAATCTCGAATTTGAAATTTATATGGCCATCACAATATTTCTGATAGTCGTTTTGATGTGGGCAAGTCCGAAGTATGGAAATAAAACGTCACTAATTGACCTGGGGCTCGTCGGGTTATTTGGTGAGTGGTGCGATTTCATTTGCAGATTCTGTCCTGACAATTTCTAGGTGGCTATACGGCTCTGTCAACCAAAGGCGTTGCATCAATGCTCTCCTCGACACTTTGGAGAGCATTTACTACTCCTGTGACATATGCTCTTATTGCCGTTTTAATGGGCACTGCTGTTATGCAAGTTCGCTATGTCAATAAAGCATTGCAGCGATTTGATTCGACACAAGTCATTCCCATTCAATTCGTTATGTTTACCCTCTCGGTCATCATTGGAAGTGCCATTCTGTACCGAGACTTCGAGAAAACCACTGGGGAGAGCGTGGTAAAATTTGTTGGAGGCTGCCTTTTGACTTTCTTTGGTGTATATCTCATCACAAGTGGAAGGCCTTCTCATGGTGACGAAGAAGAAGTTGGTAGCGATGCTGATGAAGGGGAAGAACGAATTGGACTTTTACATCAAGACCCAAGCAGTGCCGAAGTTGTACCCACACTGAAGGAAAACAATTTTGGATCAATACGATCGAAAGTTCAGGCCCGCCACGGAGACGCAAATTACGATGACGAATCTGATACCAGAAGGTCATCTCGGGTTAGTTTTGCAGAGCCTTCTTCAAGGCCTCGTACCCCGAAAATATTTTCGAATTCCTCTTACCCACAATATTCTCGAGTGCCACCTTCATCAGAAGAAGACCAACCTGTTCTCGAGAACCCTTGGAGGGAATCAAGTGAAAGCCTTCTGGACCCAAAACACCCGGTCATCAGCACGCTATCAACTCCTGTACTCCCCATGGATGCACAAACGTCACTGAGCGATTTATTGAGGCCACAAGCGGCAGACAGGTCATCTTCACATGGAAACTTACATACACACCCCAACTTACAGCAATCCCCTGCACCACCTGAGGCAGACCGACCCGTCACACCGGCCGCCGCAAGACATTCAATAGCGCGTATGATACCAGGGCCTTTTATCTCACCACTTTCTGGTGGGTTAAGCGTTGTCGTTGCAGACACACTACGACGTGGAGTTGAATCACCACGTATAAAGCGACCACGTCTAGGAATACGAAGATCAAAATCTGGTTCGCAACGATTGTCACATGGCACTAATATCAGTAGCTACTACGATGAACCAGAAACACCACCTCAAACGGCGGATGCGTCAGATCACGTTAGCAAATCTCTAGGAACAGAAGGCGGGTTGTCCAGAATGACCAGGACAAGAAGTTTAAGTAATACTTTGGGAGACTTCCTTCGGGGAAAAAGGCAGAAACTTGATAATCGTGAAGGGGATGAAGAGGCTGGTCCTAGTGGATCGTGATGTATATCTTTTTCTTTTCAATCTTTTGTCTTGTTTCTTTGGTATATTGGAATGGAATGGAGGGGCACTTGGGATTGCATTGTTTGGGCGCTCAGGGAGTTTTTAGCTGCTGGGATGTACAAATTGCAGTGGCTTTCTTTTTGGCAAGAAACTAATGAAAAGGATTTCCTTTGTGCAATTTCATCTTGGTCGTGTTTTTGTGCAACCACGTCGTTTTCATAGGATCCGGTTATCTTTATTTCCAAAAGTTGATATTATATCTGTACTACAATATAATTTATACTTCATTCAGCCTTATTCTCCAGACAATCATTCTTGTCTTCATCGTCCTTTTCAACCATTCACTTCATCCACTTTGTCCAACGACCCACATTTTATACCCAATTTAACCCGCAAACTACTGGCACATCGTCGGCACAAACCTCTTATTCCCTTGATAGGTGAAACATTCTGACAGAGTTTTCAGGCACAGTATATGAGTCTTAATACAAAAGCATCTCCAAAACAGGAATATGAAAAGCAATGTGGCGCAGTGGAAGCGCGCCGGGCTCATAACCCGGAGGTCCTCGGATCGAAACCGAGCATTGCTATCTCTCTAGCTGTTTATTTTTTTGCTTTTTCTCTTGCATATAGTCTTGTGTTGGGGGAGGGGGGGAGGTTCTTGTTGGCATTTTTTGAAGTTCTTGAGGTGCGATGGGGTCATTGTGAGTATGGTGGAGGAGAGCTCGGACTACGAGGTTGAAAGGGGGGCATTTGTCGTGTGTAGGTGGGTAAAGCCTAACGCGGCTTAGTTAATACATAACGAATGATCCTTCTACTTCCTTTCTGGGTGTTTGAACTCGGTACTATATACTGCCTGTCTCAAATGCCAAGTTCTCAGTCTTTCGGTGGACAAAATATTTGACAGTGATCTATTCTATAGGGGGGATTTCACTGAATCAATCTAAATGTCTTAGAACAATCACTTAATCACTGATACATATCGGAACAAGAACAACTAAGCTACGAGAACAAGTGAATAGTTGCTACCGCTTTCCTGGCCATCTGTGCCTGTGTACTGCTGCCACTATATACTAATCTTAAACGCTTTTATAACTAGAGCTATGTTACATTTGATTTGACAGTTCATGGGAAAGGAGTATCTGGGGTATGATTGGATGGTGTAGAGTTTGCGAGCGAACTACAACAGCTACTACTCAACAACTCCAAAGTCCTTGAAAAATGGAAAAGCCTCTTTCTGCTCTTCCGCCCCCTCTTTACTGTTCAACTCAAGATGTGCAGATAGTAACATTAGTGAAATTACTTCTGTAGATGAACAGGCGCTGCTTCAGAAGTAGAGAATTACAAGCAGTCTTTCACCTGTGGGACGTTCTCGCTCCTGGCGCACCACCTTGATTACATCAACAATTATCATGAGCTCTACTGCTTTGTGGTAAACATTAAATCAATCCTCACAGCAAAACTTCTGAGAGCACGCCAACATTGACAGCTTCGAGTGTTCGGGAGTTTCGAAGTTCGTGCTGCCAAGTCGGGTGTGGAGTTTGTGGGGAAGTGCCTCTCTCTACTCTCTACCCTCTGGTCCTGTCGAAGAATTATGAAATTCATAAATTGGTCCGTGGTCCCCACCGCAGTTTAAAGAGATGTCAGGTTAGTGCGGATTGACCGATTGACCGGATTTATTGATACAGTAGAGGGACAGGTCACAGTCACAGGCGATGCCGTTCAACACCCACACATCGTGACACACAGTCCTAGCTGAAGTCTAAAGGAAGACGGAAATAATTGAGGGCATTGCCGATATTCATATCAGAGTTCAATATGTGTGTTGATTTGTAATAACGGTGATGACTTGTTAAAGAAGTCTCCGAGTCAGTAATATTTTTCAAGAATTCAATTTGCCACTTCTTACTCACCGAAAGACGTAAAACGTAAAACGTAAGACGTAAGATGTAAGACGAAGACACAAGACTTACTAGGTAGATAGGTAGCTATATACCATACCTATTTGTATTTGTATTTGTATTCCTATTTGTAAAGAGATAGATAGATTAGATTAGATAGATACCTTATAGTTATATAGTTATAAAGTGTGAAAGTTATCAAGCAGTCTGTGGAAACTATTAAACACCTAATCTCCAATGTTCAGCGTTTTAATCAACGATATCTCCTTTTACTCGCTCGTAGTCTTAAATCAATCAATCAATCAATCAATCAATCAATCCAGCTACCTAGTTCAACTACCAACCACACACATCTCATCTCATACCATCTCAATCCCAACACTTCATTCTATACTATCTCATACATACCCTCGCAGTCTACATACCTCGTACTCTTAAGCAACGTTCGGCACCTCGCTTGTCTTTCTTCAGAGGAGAAAAGGTTCATATAAAGATATCCAAAGGATCCGCATTCCTACGCTGTTAGCCTGCATCACTGACGCAGATTTATAATATCAATGAATTGATAAGTAACTATCTCCTACTATCTCCTCAATTGATAGAGCAGATGACCACAAATGTTCCTGCAGCGTGGGTGGGTCACAGTATTAAAACCATCAGCCTCCGTACTTCCCTCCCGTGAGAGAAAACAAAAGCTTAAAAACGCCTTGAAAATTGGGCCCTTTTCACTCGCTCCAAATCACATCTTTTTTGGCTTCTAGCACGTGCGATCTAGGCGTTCTGCTTAAGAGGCTTCCGTGAACGCCATGAAGCAAACGCCCAAAATCGCCAAAAAACCTACAACCTCATACAACGACCGGTATAGAGGTAAGAACCGCCTAGCTTTAGGGAAATGACGTACCAAAACTACAAAATTGTGAGCAATGCCTTCTGTAAATAGGTAGTCAAAGGTCTCTCACCCTTGAGCGATTTTCTGTAGCACAATCAGAGAGACTACGCTCATCAACAATCCCGCGCCTTGTACAAGAGCCTCCACTTCCGTTTCAAACTCGTCAATCTAGGCATTACTCATGCCAAGTCCCCACTACAACCTATCCCATGGCTTTTTAGGAGGTTCCGCAACCTCACATACATCTTCTCTCAGATCACTAAATCCTTTCTTGTAAGACCTAGCTTTCTCAAGAGCAGCGAGAATGGTTTCAAACTTTGATTTACACTTTCGCGTGAACCCTACAAACTTCTCCTCGAAGTTCGCTTTGAAATAGTTTGGGTTCTTGTTGGTACAAAAGACTGTTAGGTCCTAGGTTGTTGGTTTCATAATAGTTGTAGGATTCAGAAGGTCTAGCTACGAGATTATACTAGGTTATTTGGTGGCGTCGCCAGGGCTTGTCAGGGCTGATCACGTGATGCCTCCCATACGCCACATCCAGAACCTATTCACTTATCCTCTACTCGAGTACTATTCACTTATCCCACGTCGCAACAGTTCTCATTAGCCTCCTCTCCCCCACAACCCACAACCCTCAACCCCTCCAAAACAAAAAAAAAAAAAAAAAAAAGAAATAACCAAAACCAAAACCTGCAAAAAAACCTCCGGTCAGGTTCAAATACCAGACGAACTGAGTTTTTGATTTTTTTCTCCAGTA